>CAVLJG010000010.1:11492756-11773891 GCA_963669975.1 Acanthoscelides obtectus
ATCATTTGAAAAATCTGCCCCGGGAAGAAAGCCGGAGAAACAACGAATAACGTTTCTAGCCTGCACTCATGCTAATGGTTCACACAAAATAAAGCCACTGGTAATTGGGAAAGCAAAAAATCCGCGCTCATAAAAATGTTAATATCCCTGTTGATTATGACTGTTCAAAAACCGTTTGGATGACTAGCAGTATATTCCTGAAATGGTTCCACAGGTGCTTTGTTCCTCAGATATGACAATCAATTGTCACAAATGCTCTATTCATAATTTGAAGATGTGTTTTCAATTTGTAGGTAAAAGGTTTCCTAAAACAACAGAAGCTTCCAATAAAAGCGTTGTTACTATTGGATAATGCACCAAGTCATGCTCCCGAGCAACAACTGAGGAGCAGGGATGGGTCAATTTTCGTCATGTACATGCCGCACAACTTAACACCGTTAATTCAACCGATGGAGCAGAATATAATAAGACTCACCAAACTATATTACAGGAAGTTTCTACTTTCGTCTGTCTTATGAAAGAATCCTGAAAACTTATCTGAGGCTTTAAAAAAAGTAACATTACGAGAAGCTGTTTTATATTTACATATGGCCTGGAATGAACTTAACCTGCAAACTATTCAAAAATGTTGGAACAATCTCTTTTGTACCAATAATGAAGATGATGAAGAAGACGATGTCCCCTTAAGCGTAATTAGAGAACGTTTGCGATCCAATAATGATAATGTTATTAGTGTGTCATTGGATGTTGTTGATTTATTGAAAACAGTGAATCCCAACATTGTTTGTACTCCTGCTGATATTAATTTATGGAGCGAAGATAAGCAGACGAATGATGCTGATAAGGAGGAGGATATGGACAGTGAGGATGATGAGAACGATCCCATTGACGTCAGAAGTGTAGTGACTGACGCGCAAGCTATACAAGTTTTTAACCAAGCTTTAGATTGGGCTGAAAGAAAAGAAGTTTCATACACGGATATTTTAGTTCTTCGTAAATTACGGGCGCAGGCATTGGAAGACAATGCTAAGCGCAAATTTACGCAGACAAAAATTGTTAATTATTTTTCTTCTAATTAAAAAAATACTTATCGCTGTTAGAATATTTGTTTATTTTGTTATAAATAGTATGTATTAAACGTTTCTTTTAATAAATCAAATATTATATAAATCACGTTCGCTAATGTAAACATTTCGATAATGTGAACCACACTTGGATTAAATTAGTTTACATTATCGAGCGTCTGCTGTAATACCTCTAACGGAGGGAGAAGAAGCACCTTCGAAGGTCCACTTCGTTACCGCGTTTCCAGATAACCCAGAAACTGCAATACAAGATGATTGAGATAATTCTATGAACAACTGCGAATGGTGTCTCTCTTTATTGGTCATTGTCTGTCAGAGCGGTACATAGGACCTTTGCTCGTAAGTGAGCGTCCGTCAGGTCCGATTGCCCAGATACCAGACAAAGTCAAGGGGAAAGAAGGGAAGAAGCGAGAAAGGACGGAAGGAATGAGCGAGAACAAGAAGGAGGTAGCGCGTCCTACGAGCCCCTTCCCACTTCAGTTGGCCCACTTCAAGGTTTGTACCAAAACATGCCTTTATAAACCAAACATGACGAAACTATTTACTTCTAAAACAATTTATTTTCTCAAAAACGTTTTAGATACACTCTAGTCGTAAAAAATACATATTTGGAATCACTTAGACCTATAACTAATAGAACATCTGAACAAATAAACAATGTGCGAATAAATGCGCGAAGTTAACAAAGCAACAGTTGAAAGATTACCATTGGGTAACATCACCTTTATTTTTTAATACGGCTGAAATTCTTTGGGGCATAGTGTTAACCAAGTTTTGTCAAAAATTTGGTGTAAAACAATCCTATATTTCTTGAAGCTTTTGTCTCAGTTCGGTGATTGTACGAGCAAGATGTTGTCGTAGAACCTTTTTCATCTCGTGTCACAAAGTTTCAATAGATGACAGATCTGGACTAGAAACCCATTTCAAAAGTGGTACATTATTTTCTTCCATCCATTTTATAGCCTTTTTTGAGGTATGGCACGCGGCACCATTTTGCTGAAACACAAAATCTTGGCCGGATGTCAAACATTCTTCCATCACTGGTAAAAGCGATTCTTCTAAAATTGCCAAATATTTGTTTGCATCCACATTTCCATCAATAAAATGAAGTTTTCCTACTCCTTTTGATGACATACTGCCCCAGACCATAATGGATGCTGGAAATTTCACTTTTCTCTTCAGACAGTCAACATGGAATGCTTCATTATTTTTGCTAATAACTCTACTGCGACTGTCACCAACACAAACTTCGGATCGGGCCTCATCACTCCATTGTATTGCACACCATTGTTGAGATGTCCATTGTCTATGTTCTTTAGCCCATCTAAGCCGATTTTTCTTTTGCAGTGGAGTTAATAGTGGCTTTTCTTTGGCCTATAAACAAGTTGTGCAACTTTAGGGTTTTTACTTCACTTTTTTTTATAAGAAAACTTACCTTGCAAGTGCTAAATCCCAGTTTGTGGGCCCCTCTATGAGTTGTGGACCTCGAATTTTTCCTTCCAACAGCGTCACTCCACAGAGCACTTAATTGTAAATAATTGGCACGCCTGTTTTTCACGATTATTCTTCTTAATGCTCTTCGGTCGGCATTTGTGATATTACTTTTTTTCTCACACTGTACCGCGATAAGTCTAACAAAGTTGCAATTTCCGAGTTTCATTTCCCAGAATTAAAAAATTTAATTTTGAAAACCTTAACTACCCAAAACTATTTTAAACGTATTCTGACAGCTGTGATTAATAAAAAACAATTGTCATGGCTTTTATTTTTCACAGCCACCTATGCGTTATAGACATATTTTGCATTGAAATGAAAACAATGGACAACAAATTTTAGTTTTTTAATTGTATCTTGTGGGAAAAGTGCACTTCTTTGTTAATTTTGGGGCGCTGAATCCAAAAATGACAATGAAATAAAAAAATTAGTTGCGGTTTAGAAAAAAAACTTTTTATTTTTAAGGATATATTAAAAAAAAATAACAAGATTCATATACTTATAAGAATCACTATATGCGCTGTCTTTTTGCTGTTCTTTTATGGATCGTTTCTGGAGCATCTCTACCAAGAGTCCAACAGTAGTCTGCAAGCATGGAAGGATTCCACTTTCCCTGGTACCTTTTTTCCATTGTTGAAATATCCTGATGAAAACGTTCGCCGTGCTCATCACTTACGGCTCCGCAATTGTCAGGAAAAAAGTCCAGGTGTGAGTGTAGGAAATGTATCTTAAGAGACATATTACAGCCCATCTTTTGATACGATGACAGCATATTTTTGACAAGGGTTTTATAGTTGTCAGCTTTTCTATTTCCCAAGAAATTAGTGACCACCAGACGGAAATCATTCCAAGCAGTTTTTTCAATACCTGTTAAAGTGTTTTCAAACTGTGTATCTTTCAAAATATTTCGAATCTGTGGCCCAACAAAAATACCTTCTTTATCCTTTGCCTCACTTAGTCTTGGAAATTTCTGACGCAGGTATTGAAAAGCTGACCCATCTCTATCTAATGCCTTGACAAAGTTTTTCATTAGGCCCAACTTGATATGCAGTGGTGGTAATAAATTTTTGTTCGAATCTACTAATGGCATATGCTGTACATTTTTTGACCTGGCTCTAGGAATTGACGAACAGGCCAGTTTTGTCTGGTGTAATGAAGTGCCTCTGCCCGACTGTCCCATTCACACAAAAAACAGCAAAACTTTGTGTAGCCTAGCTGCAGCCCAAGTAAAAGTGCAACAACTTTCAAATCGCCACAAATATGCTATTGGTGCTCATCGTATTTTATGCATGTCAATAGGTACTTCATATTGTCATATGATTCTTTCATGTGAACTGCATACCCTACAGGAAGAGATGGTAAAATATTTCCAATATGCAATAACACTGCCTTTAAACTCAATGTTGAACTGTCTATAAACAATCTCCATTCTTCTGGGTTATAGTTTATATTTAAAGCCGCCAGTAAGCCGTTAATGTTACTGCAGAAAACCAAGTTATTCTCCATATTGAAAAATGGTTCTGAGTCTTTGTGGCGTTTACGAAAAACACATACCGAAACATCGTCTTCTAACAAGTTCCACTGCTGCAGTCTTGATCCAAGTAACTCTGCCTTACATTTTGAAAGTTCTAAATCTCTTACAAGATCATTTAATTCTGACTGTGTTATTTTGTGCGGTTGGTGGCATGACGTGCTCGGTATAAAATCAGGATCTCTTGACGTTGATGGCATATCTTCTTCCTGACGAATCACTCGATCGCCATGATCTGATTCGTTTTCTAATTCGCAAGTGTAGGATTCTGGGGGTTTTGGAATAGGATTTTCGTCACTGTGAGGCACATGTCTCATCGCAGATGGTATGTTTGGGTAGTTAATAACCGATTTTTTTTTCTTGGACATACCTGTGGCTTGTCCAACACAAGGTACCATGCAAAAGTAACAATCATTAATATGATTTGTAGGCTCTCTCCAAACCATTGGAACAGCAAAGCGCATAGACCGTTTTTTGCCATTTAACCAGCTCCTCAGACTTGAAGCACATGTATTACAGCAGATGTGGGGTGCCCACTGTTTGTCTTGATCACCTAGTTTACAACCGAAATAAAGCTGATATGCCTTTGTTATTAGTGGAGTAATAGACCGTCTCTGAGACGCAAAAGTCATATCACCACACACGTAACAAAACTGATCTGGATTGTTTACACACTTTCGAGACATCTTGCATGAACGATGTCAGCCAACTGAGGAAAAAATGGCTAATATAAAACAATATAATGTACACGTATGTATAACGTAACACAATCATGCCGATTACATCATCTTTCCTTGCCGAATATAAAAATGTAGCACGTGCATTCTTGTGAATTACAGTATATTAACACTGTCACAGCAGGAATATATATAATTACCGTATCTCTAAAACTTGAACTAATATTGAAAAAATGAGTTTCATTCCGGTTTTAGCACATTAAAAATAGTAATATTTTGTTGATTTTATTTAGGATATTTTTTTGGCTGTTGATCAGTGAAATCGGTTGATATGCTGTAATTGCAACATGTGTTATTTTTATGCTGCAAATTTGATTAGTGAGTTGGTGTTTTCTACTATATATTATCAAAATATTCATTGTTAATATTTTAAACCTATAAGACCCTGCTTCATTTTTATTATTTGTGTTTGATAAGAAAAAAACTAAGATTTCAATAGTTGGGCCAACTGAAGTGGGAAGGGGCTCGTAGTATTCGAGGATCTTAAATTGAGACTAAGAGAGGGAATTGCAGGATTTGATTTTGTTCACAGCGCGAGCCGCGGTCTTGTGTGCTTGCCAGCCTGCTCGACTGTGTAGTCCACTGACTCACGCAACGGAGGGTTGTTACGCGATTCCGCTTGACCATAACGTAGCTGTGCTCGTTGTTTGGTATAGTTCCTCAGGTAAGGGATGTCGGGGTATCTGTGAAAGGTTTCATGGAGACATCCACGTTGTTCACAAGGTTCTGTTCTGCAAAACCTACGCGCATGACACCAAGCCGCACACGCGTAAGTGATCGCGGGTCTAATAACCATCCTGCATAGCCAAACTTTAATGATCAAACTCAATTTTGAGGTTCTGCATAGGGCAGAGTTACCCAAATGTAATTTGTATGAAATGAACGATGGTTTGAAGAAACGCTCCCAAAGCTTGTCGACAATACCGTCATTGTACTTGATAATACCGCATACCACACTAGAAAACTAGAAAAAATTACCACAATGTCCACACGACAGGCAGACGTTCAATAATGACTCCTATCAAAAGACATTCGTTTCAATAAAAATTTGGTCAATGCAGAACTTATTCATCTAGTCAGACAGGAAAAATAGACCTGTAAAAGGAAAGTACGGACCTATATAATCTCGCTTTTGGGCATGTTGGGTTTTGTCTGTTTGAGATATTTCGTATGCTTATACTGGTTCCGCCCCTGGTCAGCCTATCCGTTGACATTTTTTCTGTACATGTCTGTATTAGCGTCGATAGCAGACTTCAAAGTTAGTATCTGAAGAGATTTAGCAGACAGATGTCCTTCATACTACATATCGTAATTTATCTTCTCCATCTCTGACGGAAAGCTTCAAGTTTAGTCATTAATCCTAAAGCTGCTGTAGGCGTAATTATTCTGATTATACAGAGAAGGCATAAAAAGGGGCAATATCGTGGAAGACGGATAACACTGTATAGGCGCGAAAGTTTTTAGCGCCCGATAGAATGCTTCTACTATCATCAAGTGCAAATAATATTAATAACTGGAGGAATTAGGAGTTAAAAAACAATCAAGCTAAATACGGGGGTTTTTAGCAATACTGAATAAATATTTATAACTATTGCAATAACAATTGTAAATGGCTGAAAATTTGTAAGAATGACGGCATCATTGGTGTTCATACGTGTGCTAAATTTCAAACGGATCGGTTTAGCAGTTTACGTAAAAAGTTAATTATTTATCCCAAAGAAGAATTATACTAAGTGACATATAAATCCGAACACCCAGTTTAAATGGTTTTATTTTAATAAAATTTTGTATAAGTACTTAATGAAGCATAATAAGTAAATGGTAAAAATTTCAAAATGATTGCACTGCTTTAAAGCCCTTTGACCTTTAATAATGTGTGGATGCACCCTGATGTGCTACGCATTCTCCAACGCGCCTAGGCATGCTTCTGATCAGCTGGTCAATGTCCTCCTGGGGTATCTTATTCCAGGCAATCACCAACTACTCTCGAAGTGCTTCTAGAGTCTGAGGAGGACGTTGCAAATTGAGCAATTTCCTACCCATCATATCCCACACCTGCTCAATTGGGGATAAGTCGGAAGATCTTGGTGGCCTTGGTAACGATGTGACATCATTATGTTGAAAGAAGTCTATTGTGACTCTTGCAACATGTGGTCGGGCATTATCTTGTTGGAAAGTTGGATCTGCCAGGGTGTCAAGATAGGGTAAAAGATGGGGTTCTAGAACTTCGTGGATATAACGCTGCGCGTTCATGTTACCTCTGATGAAGATTAAAGGTGACCTGGAACCATAAGCTATAGCACCCCAAACCATAACTCCAACAGTGTGATGAACATGTCTTTCAACAAAAAACTGTGGATTCCTCCTTTCACCACGTCGCCTTCTAACCCTGGCACGACCATCATGCATGTCTAAACAAAATCGAGACTCGTCACTAAAGACAATACTGTTCCATTCCTGATCCCAGAGTGACCGTTGTCTGCACCACTCAAGGCGATTACGTCGGTGTTCTCGAGTTAAAGGGAGGACCCAGTGTGGCCGGTATGAAAACAAGCCAAAACTTCTCATTCGTCGGTAAACACTTCGCATGCCAACAGGTCTTCCGTGTTCTGCAAACCATTCATTTGCAATGGACCTGGTAGTGGAGAAACGGTCCCTTAAGGCCAATAATCTTAGGCGGCGATCTTCACGGTATGTTGTTCTACGGCGGCGTCCAGTGCCCCTTGCTCTTTGCGTACGGCCTTCTCGAAGCGATGCCTGACAACACCTAACCACAGTGTCTACACTTCTTTGCACTCTAACTGCAATTTCCCGAAAAGAAAATCCAGCTTCCCGAAGTCTCACTATACGGCCCCTATCAAACTCACTAAGTTGACGAAATCGTACAGGTCTCCGTACTCTAGGCATCGTAACCGATCGTAAAGGATGTCAAGAACCACAATCCGCCAACGTTGATTCTTTACTGCGGCTGAAATATTCATTTTTAGAGCGTTAGTGAATTAAAAAAAAGCAGTATAAAAACCGGAATGTCCAACTGATAAGGCTGAAATTTTTTTCACTTGTTATTTACAGTAAGATAAACACATTCACCAAATTTTATTAAAATAAAACCATTTAAACTGGGTGTTCCGTTTTATATGTCACTTAGTATATTTAAACAACTGTTCTTGAACAAGATGTGGTCCAAGGAGATTTTACAAACGTGAAATGGAGTCTTGAAGGTTTCAACTTCAAGAATTTATGCAAAAAAATTAATTATTTATTTCAAAATTGTTGTTAAAAATGGTGTTAAAAAATATCAATTTTTATAGTGATAAACGTTTACAATAAGTCCTCTATTTTTCAATATATTTATTTATTTCAAGAAGTTGAAACTGGATAGGTGTTTAAAAACCGCATATTTTTAAAAAAAACTTCTATAACCAATAGGCGCCAAGATAAAAAATTTGGACACAAAAACCTGCAACTTTGCTGTAATTGGATTGACGATGATGAAAATCGACGTCTTATTTGAAGAAATGAGTTATACAAATATTGAAGAAAAAGTAGGGCGTCCAAATAAAGTATTTAGAACGGAGGATCAAGCTTGATTAAAAAACAGAATATTATAATAAAAAATAAATTATATAATATTATTATAACACAATAAACACAGATAAAATAAGTATAAATGAAAGACAAATGTGAATTTAAATTTTTTACAATTTCTTAGAGTGTATTTTGTTAAGAGTATACCAATTAACTGAATTATGAATTGTTTAAACAATTTTATTGTAGAATATAAATTATTCTATAATTGAATGATGTATTGTTAATTTATTATTATTTCATGGTAATTCAATTTTGAAGAATACAACGTGTTAAGTTTCCCGGGATTTCCCGATTTTTCAGCAAAGTGAAAATGTGCCGGATGTCATTATTTACCCCACATTAAAAAAAGGAGGTTCCACGATGCTTAGAAGTCGAGATAATGCAAAATTCTGCAGCGTGTTCCGATTTGAAGACTCAATTTCAAAAAATAAATCGAGCTAGAGCTGATTCCCCCACCACCTCACCCGGAAATACTTCACCTTCACTTTAGGTGGCTATTTTTTAAAGATCTTTGAACTAATAGTAAAGTTATAAAATGGATGACAAGATTAAGATCCTTGATTAAAATCTGTAAAAATTTCGAGTCTTAATGTTTATAAACAAAGGAGATATGCATTAAAAAAGAAATATCTCGGCTCCTTTTGTCGTAGAAGACTTTTTTAAAGATATGCGTTTTTAACCACCTATCCAGATCAACTTGTTAAAATAAATAATATTGAAAAATAACGGAATTATTATAAAGGGTTGTCCAATAGGGACGCAGGAAAGTAAATGTCAATTTGACATAGACGCTATCTTTGTTTTCTGTCACCGACATGTCATTTTGTTATTTGAATGTTTACCATTGATCGTTATGGAGTCGTATTCGATTGAAGACCGCATTAAAGTTATTCAAGAGCACTACAAAAATGATGCAAAAATAAAAAACACGTTTCGCGCGCTTCGTGAACATTTCGGTCGCAACAACCGCCCAAACGAAACAACCATCGGTCGTCTGGTGCGTAAATTCGAGGCAACAGGTTCTGTGGCAAATCTGCCAGGCTCTGGCCGGCCAAGGAGCGTTCGCACACCGGAAAATATTGCTGTTGTGAAGGAGAGTGTGAGAGACGATCCGAAACAATCAACAACGCGTCGATCCCAAGAATTGGGCATTTCGAGAACCAGTTTGCTCCGCATTCTCCACAAGGATTTGAATGTACACGCCTACAAGATCCAATTGACGCAAGAGCTGCGTCGGGCCGACCATTTTTCGCGCCGAACGTTCTCAGATTGGCTCCTTGAACACCGCCAAATTGATGCCAATTTTTCATCAAAAATCATGTTCAGCGACGAAGCGCATTTCACTTTGAATGGGACGGTAAACAAGAAAAACTGCCGCATCTGGGCGAACGAAAATCCCCGTGAGTATCAAGAGCAGCCGATGCATCCTCAAAAAGTGACTGTGTGGTGTGCATTGTGGTCAAAAGGCATCATCGGACCTTACTTTTTCGAAAATGCGGCCGGGGACGCCGTTACCGTCAATTCTGAGCGATATCACGTGATGACAGAGGACTATTTTTTGCCGCAACTTGAAGGAATGGATATGGACGATTTTTATTTCCAACAAGACGGTGCAATATGCCACACAACCAACGTCAATATCCATCGATTGCAGTCCTTCTTTGGTGATCGCGTGATTTCGCGCAGAGGAAATGTGCCATGGCCACCAAGATCGTGCGATTTGACTCCCTTGGACTTCTTTTTATGGGGATATTTGAAAAGCAAGGTCTACGTCAACAAACCAGCCACCCTCCAAGAACTCAAAAACAACATCATTGCCGAGATAAATGCCATAGAACCGACCATGTTGCAAAATGCCATTGAAAATTTCGACCATCGCGTGGACGTCTGTAAATCCAGTCGTGGTGAACATTTGAGCGATATTATTTTTCATACATAAATGGTATAAATGAACCTTCAAAATAAAGTACCCAACTTGATTTGAATATCAATCTTTCTTGTTTTAATATGCGACAACCCTATATAACTATAAAAATGCCTGCTTCTTTAACATCATTTTTTACAACAATTTTCAAATAAATGAGTACTTTTTTGGAAAAATTTTCGAAGTTGAAACCTTCAAGAATCCATTTCACTTTCGTAAAATGTTCTAGGACCATACCTTGCGCAAGAACAGTTGTTTAAATAATTCTTCTTAGCTTTTTACATAAACTATTGAACCGAACCGGCTGTAATTTAGCACACATATCAACACTATTCTCACAAACTTTAAGCCATTTACAATTCTTATTGCAATATTAATAAACATTTATACATAATTCAAAAAATATTCAGAATACTTATTTCGTCATGAATAAACATCATAAACAAAGGAAATTCTTCAATATAGAGCAATGATAATACAAAGAGTCCTTTCGAGAAAGCCCTGAACACCCTAAAAATCCTTAAACAAAATAAAAAAAACAATACAGAGGCAAATGAAAAGGCGGTGAAACACAAAAAGGCAAAAACGAAGAAAGAACCCGAGAGCTGGCAACGGACGCGAAGAACAAATCTATTGCTAAAACGCTTAATTGTTCATCGATTTTAATTCTTAAGAAATTGAATCGAAGGTTTCTTTATTCTCAAAAATTTCCTGTTTACCGATTATTTATAAAATTCAATTTGAAATTAAACTAGCAAAATACTGAATTTTGAGCTTTTCCCAGTGCTTATAAAAAACAACGCATTTCTGGTTGTATCTTTTCATGTATTTGTCATTAGAAGGAACCCCCTTTCATGTAAGCTTTTCAGATATATGCTAAACTTTCTTAAACGAAATACCTACTTTCTACTTTTTTCTCTGTAGTCTGGGCTATATGCGGAGCATCGCCATGCAACTTAGCTTGAACAATGCAGAAACCAGCTCTCAGAGCACAAGATTTGCCGACCAACTATTTGGGGTCGAAGTTTAACATAATATCGGCACTCAATAATTCGATGAATTTTCTGAATATGTCTCAACACAACTTTGGCCAAAACTCAAACAACTGGATTCTAGATTTAGTATTCAGTAAAAATGCATTGAAGGTGAACTTCGTTTCAGATATTTTGCTTTCAGTTGATAGCTATCATCCTCCGCTTGATATATTTTTTTTCTATGGAGGATGAATTCGGCAATTTTGACGTTAATGCAAGTGCTGAATACAATTATAGAAGAGCTAACATGCACACATTGTAACGAGGGATTTTTTAAAAGGTATAGGATATGATTTTCAAAAAAAAAATACAAAAAATTTGAAAAAACGATTAAATCTTTATTTGAGTCGATAGAACGGTCGATATAATTTAATGTTTAAAGATTATTTCATGTAAATGTTGGCCGCGGCTCCGCTTTAGATGGCCCATGCGCAAGGTCCAATTTTGGCACACTCTCTCCAACATATCGGCCGGTATCTCACGAATAAATGCCTCAATATTGGCTTCCAGTGCGTCAATCGTTGCTGGTTTAGACATTAGCCTTAACATGGCCCCACAAGAAATAGTCCAACGGCGTTAAATCACACGATCTATGCGGCCAATTGCCGGACCCCAAACGTGAGATAAACTGTTCACCGAACTCGCCTCTCAATAGGGCCATTGTTTCGTGTGCGGTGTGGCATGTGGCACCGTCTTGTTGAAACCACATGTCAGCCAAGTCCAGCTCTTCCATTTTGGGCAAAAAAAAGTTTGGTATCATCGCACGGTAGCGCTCGCCATTCACAGTTACGTTCCGGCCATTGTCGTCTTTGAAGAAGTACGGCCCGATGATGCCACCGGCCCATAATCCACACCAAACAGTGATTTTTTCGGGATGGATTGGTAGCTCTTGCAATGCTTCTGGCTGGTCTTCACTCCAGATGCGGCAATTTTGCTTGTTAACGTACCCATTCAACAAGAAATGAGCTTCGTCGCTGAACACAATTTTTCGATAAAAATGTGAATCTTCCTCCAACTTTGCCAGCGCCCATTCACCGAATCGGAAACGTTGTGGGAGATCATGTGGCTTCAATTCTTGCACCAGCTGTATATTATAAGGTTTTACACCCAAATTCTGTCGCAAAATTTTCCACGTAGTGGAGCAACAGAGGCCCAATTGCTGCGAACGGCGGCGAATCGACATTTCACGATCATCACTAACACTGACGGATACAGCCGCAATATTTTCTTCGGTTCTCACTCTACGTCTGCGTGTTGGTGGTTTAATGTAAAATAATGTAAACTGGGTTCGAAATTTAGTCACAAGCTTCCGAATAGCTCCCTCAGTAGGCCGACCAAATTGCCCATAAATTGGAAGCAGTGCTCGATGCACTCTCTTAACCGAGCATGAATTTTGATAGTAAAATTCAATAATTTGCAAGCGTTGTACGTTCGTAAGTCGATTCATGGTTAAATTATAGACCAAACTGAACAAGTTTCTATGCTTCTTTGCAACTGAGCCCCAAAAAAACAAAAACGGAATACAAAAACATAAAAACATTTGATAGGTTACAAGTAGGTGTATAAAAATAAGATGTGTAAAACAAGTATCTAAGTGAAGGATATTAAATATTTTAAAAGTAGGCATCATAGCAGTTATACAAACAAAGTAATGTTATTTTATATTGGAATATTTGTGTGACGTGGCAAAAGAGAGGTTAATTAAGCACGCACTTCCGCTGAAAAGTATTGATTCCGAAGAAAAAAGTATCATATAACTGACCCACAATATTTCACGCACATTCATATATCACCCTAATCGAAAATTCCCGATACGTAGATGCAGACAGCCCCCGGAAATGAGTGACATGGATTTTTCTTGTGTAGACATCAAATAAGCACTCTGACATTAAAAAATGTTCATGGACAGTCCCCCGCTTATGAAAGAGTTGTCAGAGTACGTTTTCAGTCCTGAACAGTACATGTTACCGAATTCAAACAAAATACATTCCTCGCTGCTGAAGGATTATAAGCCGTTTTACACACAAGAGAATTACTCCGAAAATTATGGTCATAATTATGCTGAAAATTTTTGCTGTCCTATTACACGTAAAAGAATTCTTATGAAAATGTTCATGGTAAAAATATAAAACCCGTTCTATAGAATATGCGCGAGAATCGGCGCAGAGGGTTATTTCCGTGCATGTCATTATCAAATGTCAACGTCAACAACATAACCTCACAAGCTCTCGATTTTAAAAATAAATTTAAATCAACGACGTCTGTTGTCTTTCCGATTGTATTGGACGTCATACCCGTTAAGGTTATGTCCGTTCGAAAATATTACTCTATAGTCAACGCCAAACAAAGTGGCGTGCACGTCATCACGATAAAAATTCCCCGACCTAATGCCTAGGTTTCTATCACAAACAATTGCTCTATTGCAGTTTCATATTAATGTAATATATAAATTGTAAAATGATCATTACTCTCTTATTATGGTTAATAGTCATATAAACATTGTTATTAAAATATCACATAAGTTGCTTTCTGATAAATTTAGACGCATTATGCGAAATAAAATGTTTTGCAAACGCTCCAATCACTTATCGACATGTAAACGCACTAAACCGATTTCGCAGCGTTGACACATTGTCACCTTGAAACTTATTTAAACTGGGAACTGACATTTGTATTAATTTTGACACTGAATCAATTTGTGGCATTTCAAATCTTTATAAATCCTTTGGCCCCGCATACTGTAAATCAACAACTGTTTGTTTCAAAACAAAATTATTCATTTTACGAGTAGATAAAGGCAATTTTGGTATATAAAGATGCCCAAACAGTTAAATAGTCGGTGTAAGGAACTCGTGGCCTCGTTAATGCACTACTTTGAGCAAGAAAGGGACAACAACGGGCCTTTGTTGCCTTTAAATGCTGTTCAAGAGGTAGGTTACTAATAATTATATGTAATGTATATTAATAATAGTGATATTTTATTTCATTTTTTGTAGCGTGTTGCTGCTGCTTTAAAAATTAGTTTAAGGACAGTTAGTCGTATTTCCGAGGGTGTGAAAAGTGATGCAAATTTAGAATCGCCCAAGAAAAAGCGGAGTTATATTAAACGTGTAACCAACACAGCGACATTGGATACAAGTGCCATTCGAGAAGTGATCTATAATATGTATCACAAAAGTAAGATCTTATTATAATAACTTATCAGAAATTTGCATTAATTTGTTAACTAAATTATAATGTCATATTACACATGGTTTCAGAAGAACAAGCTACGATACAAACTTTATGGTCTCGATTAAGAGATAGGGCATTATTTGATGGTAGTGCCACGTCTTTAAGGCGGTTGCTTAGAGATCTTGGATTTAAGTGGCTTAAGGACAATCCGCGACGAGGGCTCATGGAACTACCAAGTATAGCTTTGAAAAGGGTGGAATTTCTAAGGCAATACAATCAAGCCAAGGTTGAGGCCTTATACCAGTTTGTCTTCCTCGATGAAACTTGGATATTCCAAAATGGGACCATAGGTCGCTCTTGGCAAAATGGAAACCAAAAAAGCGTGAAAGCTATTAAAACAGATGGTAAAAGGTATGTACTTTTACACAATTTGCACTATAAAATTTAAAACTAATATATTTTAGATACATTATATTACATGCTGGAAATGAAAATGGGTTTATTGAGGGTAGTGAAGCGATATTTTCTTCGAAAACAAAATTGAGCGATTACCATGGAGAGATGAACCAGGACAATTTTTTGAAATGGTTTCAACATCAGTTATTAGAAAAATTGGAGAGTCCATCTATGATTATACTGGATAACGCCCCTTATCACAGCATGATATTGAACAAAGTGCCCAACAATGCATGGACAAAAAAAATATCCAAGACTGGTTGACAAATCAAAACATACCATTTTTAAACACAATGTTTAAAACAGAGCTATTGAGTATTGTTGCTCGGTACATAATGCTTCTTAATTATATATATTTTGGTCGACAGTTTATATTTCTTTTGTTTATTCCTATTCTTAAAATAACTGCTTTTTTAGAAACAAACCACCTAAAATATACGTGATTGATGAATTGGCGGAACAACATGGGCACAAAGTTCTTCGTCTGCCTCCTTACCATTGTATATTTAACCCTATTGAGTTAATTTGGGGCATAGCAAAAGGTTACTATAACAGACATATTGGTAGAGATGGTAACAGTGAAAAAGACTGTTTGGATATGTGGAACGAGGCTCTACAAACGGTTACCCCAGACATGTGGAAAAATAGTGTTCGACATACTGAGCAAGAAATTTTTAAATGGTATGAAAGAGAACGAATTTTTGATCGACCAGACATCGAACCTTTAATAATCAACTTTGAGAGTGATGAAGATTCAGATTCAGACAGCGCTGAAGAAAGAAACTCCGACTAACTTTATTGTACAGAAAAAGCTTACACCAGTAGCTTACCTAATTTTAGAATGCATTTTTCTGTATGAATTCTGTAAAATAAATACCATGCATAAAATTTGGAGGACCCCATTTGGATTTTTATTCTGTACCTTTAAGCTATCAATTAAATATGGTAGTTTCATAGTGTCATCTGATCAATAATTGTCATACTTAATGATTATGCAAGTACAGATCTATAATTTTATTATACTATTATTTTTGTTCTCATTTGAGGTTAATATTGCTTATAAACCTAGATATGTAAATAATAAATTTTATTATTTTACAAAAAGTTTGGCAACAATGTAAATTTTTCAACACACCCACCTTGATGACGTGCACGCCACTTTGTTTGGCGTTGACTATAATGCGCAGGCGTATCATATGAATTACTCGAAAATTTTGTTTGCTTGTGTCATACGGGTTGTAGAGGAAATCTTCAATATTTTTCCATGCAAATTTCCGGCATAATTATGACCATAAATTTCGGAGTAATTATCTTTCTCAAAAATTGGCACCTTGACAGAGTGAGGAGGTCATGTGGAGAAAGGTTCTTCTTAGCCCTGAACAAATAGCCTAGATTTATCTCAGCAGCTGCCGCTAGTCGAAATGCAAGGCTCATAATTCAATATAAGGATTAGGTAGCTTTTGAGGTAATCGGAAAGTTTACCTGAATGAATAGACTACTTTTCCGGATATGGGTCTCTATACTCAAATGCTTTCTACTGTTACACACATTTTTTTAATAGACCTGGCATGGAGTGAGTAACCATGAATACGTTTCATTTAAGCAATGGTGCCCAAGCGGCACTGGAGGAAGGATCTATATACTACTAGGGTCATCTCCTCCAACAAATAATTCTACCGATATCATTTCTTTAAAAAATATAAGTGAAGAAAACGTAATTAGGGCTTCGAAAAGATTAAAGAACGAAATGACGTCTGGATGTGATGGTATTCCAAGTTTTTTCGTTAAAGATTGCATTCATATACTAGCGAAACCGCTGGCTTCCATATTCAACCTAATTCTAAAATCAGAGACATATCCAAATATCTGGAAGACCTCTAAAACATGTCCTATTCACAAAAGTGGAGATATCTCTGATATTTCCAACTATCGCCAAATAGCAATCCTGTGCAATTTCAGCAAGTTGTTTGAGATCATCGCTTATGAAACGGTTTACTGCTCGGTCAGGGGTGCAGTCTCTATTAATCAGCATGGGTTTATGAGAGGCAGATCTACGGTCACCAACTTGGCTCTGATTACTCAATACATTTCTGAAGTACTGGACGGTCAGGGACAAGTTGATGTCATCTACACAGATATTCAGAAGGCTTTTGATCAAGTTGATCATTATGCACTTCTGGATAAGCTTAAAACAGTGGGTATGTCTGATGCAATGCTGTCGCTCATGAATTCATATTTGAGGGATAGAAGGTTATTTGTCGAATATGGTGGTCATAGGCCGAGTTACTATCGGGCCACGTCTGGGGTACCTCAAGGGTCAAATCTAGGTCCATTATTGTTTTTAATATTTATTAATGACTTGTCTTTTGAACTGAAGTGTTTCCATTTGTTTTTCGCTGATGACCTTAAAATCTGCACGTCAGTCAAGACAGTCGAGGATTGCGTCATGTTGCAAGATGACTTAGCTCTAATTTCGTCATGGTGTTCACGAAACTGTCTCAGTCTGAATGTTTCGAAATCTAAAGTTATGACTTATACAAGAAAAGGAACTATTTAATTTATGATAATTATAACATCAATGGTCAGGTTATAGACAGATGCACCTCTTATAGAGACCTTGGAGTCATTTTTGATACCAAGCTAACGTTTACTGAGCATATACTCAATATCTCGTCGGCTGCCACTCGACTACTTGGTTTCTGTATCAGAAACTGAAAGGGTTTCTCCAATGTTGATACATTAATGACTTTATTTTTTACTTTTGTCAGGAGCAAGTTGGAGTATGCGACTCTGATCTGGTCTCCTATATACCAAAATTCTGTCGTGATCCTTGAGGCCATTCAACGTAAAGCTTTAAAGTATTTTCACCTTAAATGCACAGGTTCTTATCTAGAAAGAGGTTGTGACCATAGTGCCCTATTAGAGTCTTTCAATTTGGATTCACTGTCAACAAGACGAAACATATTTGCTTTGTCGTTTTTGTATGGCCTCATTCACAATAAAATTGACTGTCAACATTTACTTGAAAAAATATGTTTCCGCGTTCCAAGGCTAGGGAGTCGACAACAAATGGCATTCTATTGTCAAGCTGGCCGTACAAATGTTATGACAAAATCGCCAATTAATTTCATGTGCTGCGTCATGAACAGTGTTACTGAATCGTGTGATATTTACAGTGACAGTTGTGCATCGATTATTAACTGTCATAGATCATCCAATCTTATTTAGAATGTGTGATACTATAGATTTAAGTCCAAGAACCATGTCTCTTTAATTGTTATTTTTTCAGCGTTTCCTGTAATTGGGTTTCACCTGTTGGAAATAAATAAATAAAATAAAATAAAAAAATACCGGGTGTTGCTTAACCTGACGACGCAAATTCGCGATTTCTATACTTTCATTAATTCGGCAGCTTCTAGCTGTTTTTCTGTCACATTTTGCCTTCTATATGTTGTTAATACTGTATTTTTAGGTTGTCTAGAAAATGCCTTAGAGAAGGTAGATATATCGTTCAAATATGGGGAACTCGTGGTTTATCTCAACAGGACTATTAGACGAAAGAAGAAGAAAAAATCCCACCCAGCTGTATTCTTTACTAGAGCTTCTTTTCAATATTATAAATCATTTCTCAAAAGTTCCCATGAATCCAAGCGGAGCTTTTCTTTTATGGGGGGTCAAATGTCACAAAAAACACTATTTTCCATATATCTTCGAAAATATCAACTCTACGATAAAATGAATTACTACCTTTTTTGTTCAGTATGAAATTCTCCACAAAAAAGATTCATTGCATTTTTTTCGTAGAGACTGCCAATTTACAGAAAATTGCGTGAAAGTGTTGTAATTGACAAAAATAAAAAATTTCACGTCAAACCGTTTTTGAAATCGTTTTCTTTTTGAATGATTGTTACCTAGACCACAGCTGGCCCTTTTTTTCTTTGTTAGAATGTACGTCACTGTGTACCTGACTGTGGGGCATTGGTCAGTATTCAGACCAGTATTCTGCTATCCTCAGTTGTATACAGACGCGTCGAATAAATTCAGACAGTTTTTACGTGACATATAAATTGAAAAATGGCCGAAAATTGCATCGTTTGCGACAAATCGCTGCCAGGCCGAGCGACTGTTTGCGTCGAGCGCGGTATTAAAACCTTACGTGACGCCAGTATCGAACGAAATGATGGAAAAATTACATTTTTGCGGAGTGTTGAATCGATCAGAGTGCACGTGGTGTGTCGCAAAGGATATACTCGTGCAAGTAGCATTACTGCTGCTAAAGGGGAGCGAGATGCTGAACCGAGCACCTCGACTGCTAGCCCTCCTCGGCGAAGAATGCGTTCTATCGAGAGGTTACATATTATGATGCTATTTTTTATTGTTATGTCAATTATTTAAGAAATTATTTTGTTTGGAATGGCTGTTTTTGACGGTTATAACAATCAGCGTAATAACGCGAAAGCAATGGATCAACAAAGATGATCAGCAAAAAACGGTACATGCACAGAAATTATGTTTGATCCATCAATGACTGACAACAACTCAAGAGAAATTTCTCGCCAATGTCAACAATAAATAGCGATTTATAACAATGTTGTCTGAAAAACTCAAGCAGAGTCATATAAACCTCGTGCAAGCAGAGGATGATGCTGATCTTCTCATTATCAACACTGCAATTGAATTGACGAATGAAAATCGAAGTATAATTGTTGAGAATGATGCAGATTCATCGGTCTTATTGACAGCTCTTGTTCCTGAGAATAACGATATTTATTTTATGAAGCCTGGAAAATCAAACATCGACCCAATTATACAGGGTGTTTTAGTTTATTGTTGCATAACTTTAAGATTCGATAGAACTTTTAAAATTAATGCATAAAGTCTGTATAAACATGGGTCGAAAAATGCGTGGCTTCCGAAATACAGGGTGTTTAAATTTACTTTCTAAAATAGTTTTTTTTTAAATATTTCGAACAATATTTGATGTATAACAGTGAAAATTGGTATACAAGGGTTTTTTGGTACGACAAAACGAACCATGGGCATAGTTTTACTGTAGCCGCTAGAGCGCGCTGTCTACTGTAACTGTAGTGTATTAAAATGACCGAAAAATTTTTCTTAGTGCAATTTTTTGCTTTTTGAATAAAAAAACTGATTCTTCGCACTTTTCAACATAAAAAAGCTTTCCTGTGAGTTTTCGATATAGTTAGCCGTTTTTGAGATATTTCGATTTTTAAGGTTCGAGGCATTTTTAATTATTTATGGGAAAATAATATTTTTTTTTACATTTTTGATTTGGGCATTACAAGTAATTGAGATGGTCGTTTAGATTGTGTTTTAGAACACAGCAATAATTCCTAACTCCAAATAACCACAAAAAAACAGAATATTAATTTGTTTAATTTTCCAATATTATTTTTAACAAATTAAATTAATTATTTACAACTAAAATGCTATTGGATAGTTAGGACAAACATACAAAATCTAAAGTAGTTGCTCGAAATGTAAACCCAATTGTTCAATACACAATTCAGATCTACGAATGATCGAACGTGGTGTAGCATTATTCAAATAAGGCCTTATTTCATCACATGCATTCCTGATTCTGTCTATTAGCATATCTTTTGTGGTTACGGGAATCTGGTATACTTTTTCTTTTAGAAATCTCCACACAAAGAAATCTGATGGATTTAGGTCAGGCGACTGGTCCTCCACGGCCGATCCATCTTTCTGGATAATTTTCGTCCAGCCAGTTTCTAACTATTCTCAAATAATGAGCTGGACAAGCATCAAGCTGGAACCAGGCCAATCTTCTTAAATCTAACATAACATCATCCCACATATTTGCATGTTCAGCCTTTAAAAATTCCAAGAAGGTCGCAGCATTTAACCTTGCAGGCAAAAGGTAGGGTCCAAATAGTCGATTACGGTAGATACCAATCCACACGTTCACACTAAATTCATGCTGAAAATTTCTTTCCCGAACTGCATGCGGATTTTCATACGACCAAATATGTTGATTATGAAAATTTACCACTCCACGTCTAGTGAAGCATGACTCATCGGGCCATAAAACGTTACATAAAAACTCCCTATTATTATCAGTTATATCAAGAATCCGCTGACAAAATGTGATTCTTCGTTCTCCGTCTCCTGGCTGTAGTCCTCGCACAGGTTGCAAATGGTAAGGACGTCTATGGTCATTTCTAAGAACACGGTGAAATTCCCAAAGCACCAGAAACCCTCCTAACACTTGTGGTCGGATCTCTATCAAACTCACGCAGAATCATACGGGTAAATCTGCGCTGACGAACATTTATGTTTTGATCCCTTTGGAGATTTCCAAAACCATTTTCAATTATTTGGCGATGCACTCTTACAAATACTGAGCGAGTTGGATGTCGTCTGTTTGGAAATCTTCGTGCGTATTCTCTGGCTGCTTTTGCTGCGTTTCCATTTACAAAGCCATACACAAAATGAATATCCGCTAACTCTTGATTAGAGAATAAAAATGGCATTTTTATAAAACACAAAAAAAAAAACAGGTAAAAGAAACTAAATTTCGTGCATTCACAATTGCAAAAAACGTTTCAGGTTTCAACAGACAACAAAACTAACTGTCAACTAACTGACGTTTAACCTTATTCTGCTTTCAATTTCAAAAATATTTGCAGGCACAGCCTACTTCTAAAAATTATCGAGATACTGACGTTATTTTATCATAAATAATTAAAAATGAATCGAACCCTAAAAATCGAAATATCTCAAAAACGGCTAACTATAACGAAAATTCGCAAGAGAGCTTTTTTATGTTGAAAAGTGCGAAGAATCAGTTTTTTTATTCAAAAAGCCAAAAATTGCACAAAGAAAAATTTTTCGGTTATTTTAAGACACTACAGGTACAGTAAAGAGCGCCCTCTAGCGGCTACAGTAAAACTATGCCCATGGTTCGTTTTGTAGTACTAAAAAACCCTTGTATACCAATTTTCACTGTTATACATCAAATATTGTTCGAAATATTTAAAAATAACTATTTTAGAAAGTAAATTTAAACACCCTGTATTTCGGAAGCCACGCATTTTTCGACCCATGTTTATATAGACTCTATGCATTAATTTTAAAAGTTTTATCGAATCGTAAAGTTATGCAACAATAAACTGAAACACCCTGTATATTCTCCAAAAAGTTTCGATGCTCACATCACCGTTAAACCACATATTTTTATTTTTGCTTTGACTGGATGCGACACAACGTCTGCTCTCTTCAATAAAGGCAAGGCAAAGGCCACTAAAATTTTTCAAAAGAGAGCTTCAGCAAAAGTATTCAATGAGGAAGGATGTTCTCCAGATACTATTTTCACAAATGGTATCAAATCATTATTAGCGATATAAGGTGCTCCACCGCGCGAAGAATCTCTTGACCATCATCGATATCACTGCTTCGCGAAATCGACAAGGTATGATAAATCTGTTAAGCTTTCAATGCTTCCACTAACATCGAGTGCAGCTCAAGGACATTTATGTCGTGTTCAGAAATAGCTTGGAAAGAATTTGAATCCATTGGCTTGGGGATGAACTATGACCGACGAATATTTACTTCCAATACAAACTCTATTGCCATCTGGTCCTGCTGTCTTATTAAACACAATCTTTCGTAATTGTACGAAAGGTTGTGGAGCTAATTACGGATGTAGTAAACTTGGCCTACACTGTTCCGCCATTTGCGGCTACTGTTATGGACAGTCATGTCTGAATATGATCTCGAACAATGAAGAATTCGATGAAAATATAGACCCCATGAATTTCCTATGCTCAACACTTGAGGTTGGCGAAGACTTAGATGATGCCGCATCATGTCACATTGATGACTAAGGAAAAAAGTAATAATAACATCATTTTTCCATTCTATCTTCGTGGATTAGGCCTGTTGGGGAATCCACATGCGTCTGGTACTTTACTTCTATGGTGACGTGGAAAAAAGTATGTTTTTTAACAATTCCCGATGTTCAACATTGAAAGTAATTCCATGGAAAAACGATCTCTACGAAAAAAATGCATAGAACCTTTTTTGTGGAGAATTTCATACTGAACAAAAAAGGTAATCATTCATTTTAACGTAGAATTGTCATTTTCGAAGATATATGGAAAAAAGTGTTTTTTGTGACATTTAACCCCCCCCCCATAAAAAAAGCTCCACTTCGATTCATGGGGACCTTTGAGGGATGATTTATAATGCTGAAAAGAAGCTCTGGGGAAAAATTCAGCCAGGTGGGATTTTTTCAGCAGAGAAAGTCTAATAGTCCTGGACTATACGTAGTACTATAAATATACTGAATGACAAAAAAGGTATACACATACGTATGTTTATACGATTTTAATAATTTTGGGCATATATGTTCAGTGTCCCTTACTAGTAAAATGATAAAATTTTCAGCCATGTTCAATTCGAGATAGGTGGGGCGATCGTGGTGGCCAAGGTAAGCGGTTGATGCGATGTTGATCCATGAAGGCTAACATGCGGTCTGGCATTGTCTTGCCGAAAAATCGGGTTTTGGATGGTGTTTAGGTACGGCGGCGTTTTACCGTTCTACGATCATTGGCGCCCTATTCAGTGATAGGACAAACCAAGATAGGCAATAATTCTAACCCTGTCAAACATTGTGATAATTTAGACTTTATACGTAACGGTAGTAAATGAAAGGGCAATAGCTAAGAATATCTGTGTTACTCAGTTCTCAGAAACTGCTTTCTTCACAAAAACTAACAGTTAACACTTTAACAAAAGTAAACCAAAACAAAGATATTCTGTCGCCAAAAACAAGTTGAAGAAGTTATTTTTTCTGGTTGTTAACACTCCCAATGTCACTGAGGATATTTATACAACTTTTTTTTTGAAAACTCCAAAATATGTGCTGGCACTGTGATAGTACAGTTTAATTTAAATATACTAAGTGACATATAAATCCGAACACCCAGTTTAAATGGTTTCATTTTAATAAAAGTTGGTATGTATTTATCTTACTGTAAATAACAAGTGAAAAAATTTTCAGCCTTATCAGTTGGACATTCCGGTTTTTATACTGCTTTTTTTTAATTCACTAACGCTCTAAAAATGAATATTTCAGCCGCAGTAAAGAATCAACGTTGGCGGATTTTGGTTCTTGACATCCTTTACGATCGGTTACGATGCCTAGAATACGGAGACCTGTACGATTTCGTCAACTTAGTGAGTTTGATAGGGGCCGTATAACTTCGGGAAGCTGGACTTTCTTTTCGGACAATTGCAGTTAGAGTGCAAAGAAGTGTAGACACTGTGGTTAGGTGTTGTCAGGCATGGCTTCGAGAAGGCCGTACGCAAAGAGCAAGGGGCACTGGACGCCGCCGTAGAACAACAGACCGTAAAGATCGCCGTCTAAGATTATTGGCCTTAAGGGACCGTTTCTCCACTACCAGGTCCATTGCAAATAAATGGTTTGCCGAACATGGAAAACCTATTGGCATGCGAAGTGTTTACCGACGAATGAGAAGTTTTGGCTGGTTTTCATACCGGCAACACTGGGTCCTCCCTTTAACTCGAGAACACCGACGTAATCGCCTTGAGTGGTGCAGACAACGGTCACTCTGGGATCAGAAATGGAACAGTATTGTCTTTAGTGACGAGTCTCGATTTTGTTTAGGCATGCACGATGGTCGTGCCAGGGTTAGAAGGCGACGTGGTGAAAGGAGGAATCCACAGTTTTTTGTTGAAAGACATGTTCATGACACTGTTGGAGTTATGGTTTGGGGTGCTATAGCTTATGGTTCCAGGTCACCTTTAATCTTCATCAGAGGTAACATGAACGCGCAGCGTTATATCCACGAAGTTCTAGAACCCCATCTTTTACCCTATCTTGACACCCTGGCAGATCCAACTTTCCAACAAGATAATGCCCGACCACATGTTGCAAGAGTCACAATAGAATTCTTTCAACATAACGATATCACATTGTTACCATGGCCACCAAGATCTCCCGACTTATCCCCAATTGAGCACGTGTGGGATATGATGGGAAGGAGATTGCTCAATTTGCAACGTCCTCCTCAGACTCTAGAAGCACTTCGAGAGGAGTTGGTGGTTGCCTGGAATGAGATACCACAGGAGGACATTGACCACCTGATCAGAAGCATGCCTAGGCGCGTTGGAGAATGCGTAGCACATCAGGGTGCATCCACACATTATTAAAGGTCAAAGGGTTTTAAAGCAGTGCAATCATTTTGAAATTTTTATCATTTACTTATTATGCTTAGTACAGTACTTATACAAAATTTTATTAAAATAAAACCATTTAAACTGGGTGTTCGGATTTATATGTCACTTAGTATACTTAAAGCCTGGATAGATACAATATTATTTTTTAAAAATGCCCAAGCAGTAAAAGATAAGTCTAAACAACAATGTTAAATGTAAATTGACCGGTAATCTCCTGTTCTGCAACACTAAGCGCTCTCGCAATCCTAATGTTCTGGCTTCCTTATCTTGGATACACTGAGTAGGTCAGAACTCAATACAGCCAAATCCCTAAAATAAACTCCATTATAACTTTCATCTTGCAGCGGTTACGAGCCTACGGAAAATATCCAATAAACGGGAACATTATCGATGGAATAACCTTTACTGTCACTAATCATAATGCCGTTTAATAGAGGCAATGGGGCGCATAGATAAGCGAAAAGCAACTTTATGAGTATGCCGACGAAATTTACGATTGATGTTTATAGACACGTTTAGCGGCGTATTTTGATATGTTCATATTTTTTCATCTAATATGCTTAGCTCAGTGAAATTAGATAAAGGGAAATATGGTTATAGTCCAGACAAAATACAGTAATAAATATAATAATAATAATAATGTTTATTTGCAACATACACGTTAGGTGAAAATAGTAGCAAAATACATTTAAATGAGATATGTTACAAAAAAGGGCTGAAGGCATTTAAAAATTATACAAGTTCAGCCCTTTACCTATTGCAAATATACATATATATATATATATATATATACAGGGTGGCGCATCGAAAACGAAACAGACGCATTTACTGGCAGCTCAGTTTTTTTTTGGAAAACCGCTCAGACCCGTCGATTTTGTTTTCGAGGGGGACACAAGTTTGGCAAAAAATCACGTTAACACGTGCAGCCCCTGGGCGGGGGTGACACCAACCCTAAAATCTTAAATGGAAAGGGGGGTCGAGTGACCTTATTTTAAAGGTCTTTCAATTCCGTTTGTAGTGATATGAAATTAATGTACTTCAGTTCAGTAGTTTTGAAGATTTATTGATAAGAGGTACCATTGAATGGCCCCTAAGATCGCCAGATTTATCACCTTTGGATTTCTTTATGTGCGGTCCTTTAGAAAGCAAAATCTATGCTACTCATCCAACATCATTAGAAGACCTGCGACAAAGAATTGTGAATGAGTGCCTTCAAATTACTCCTCAAATATTGCAAAATGTGCGACAACGTTTTGACCAAAATCTTTATTATTGCATGGAGAGTCATGGTGGCCATTCATTCTTCATTTTCAAATTACTTTGCTGCCAAATGTCTTGATCTCCACTAATGATGATGCATTAGTTTTATTTAAGCTTTAAATCAATAAATCTTCAAAACTACTGAACTGAAGGACATTAATTTTATATTATTCTAAAGGGAATTGAAAGACATTTAAAATAAGGTATCACTCGACCCCCCTTTCCATTTAAGATTTTGGGGGTGGTGTCACCCCCGCTCAGGCGGCTGCACGTGCTAACGTGATTTTTTGCCAAACTTGTGTCCCTCTCGATAACAAAATCGACGGGTCTGAGCGTTTTTCAAAAAAAAAACCGAGCTGCCAGTTTTCGATGCGCCACCCTGTATATATACAGGGTGACTTTGAAGTTGAGTCATTAATTTTCAGATAATGATTGTAGAAAGAAGATAAACCAAAATATGTGTGTAAAAATAAAAAAAAATTAAAAAAAATTTACCTTGTTTTATAAAGTATCCTCCCGACAAGTATTTCAGTGCGGACCTGTATTTGATCGTGAGGTCTTGGAGCACCGGCATGCCGTCACCTGATTCACGAGCCCGTTGTACTACATTAACAAAGGCACGAGGGGTTGGTTGCACTCGATTGGGAAACCGATCCGCATAAACATGTGCCATTTTTTATTTCGTTTGAGCCACGCAACAGACACCACTATTCACTGACACTGACTGTATACAAATGAATAAAATAATTGTAAAAACATCGTTCCAAATTCTTTCGCTTTTTTGTTTTCGATGCGATGAACCGATACGGCGGATTATATCCGTTGTCGCCAAACACGAGCACATAATATTATTGAGACAGGGCGGTACTCAAACTTCCAAAGGGCTATAACTTTGTTACTTTAATTTTACCAGAAAAATGGTAAAGGAAAAAAACATTTCTTTTGATCAGATCTACTCACTGTTAAAATAAATGACTCAACTTCGAAGTCACCCTGTATATACAGGATGTCCGCAAGGTTGGGGTTTTCCTTTTCAGAAACAACTACCCTTGAAATAACAAAGGTAATGTGTAGTGAAACGAGGGCGACCAAGTAAAAAAAATAAAAGGGCTAAGTACGTCTCTGTCCTAAATCATACCACTCCAACAGAAAATGAAATCAGCTGATCCGCTACCGAGCAGATGCAGAAACCAGATTGATTGTCTTACACTTAATGCCACATCTTCTAACAAGGAAGGCAAAATGTTGCGTAAAAAGTCTAGGTATTGCATCCCGTCCAATCGATTTGGGAGATTAAATGCACTTCAAAAAGTCCGGATTATTGTCATGTTGATGCAACAACCACTCACAAAACCGCACTCTTGCTGGAAAATCGTCAGGTTGAAGGGCTTGTACACGTTGGACGTGAAACGGATACAGCTCCTCTTCACGCAGCGTTTGCCACACTTTAGTTTTTGATACTTGCTCTTCTCTAGCCACGTCTCTAGTGCGTGTTGAGGGATTCTCGTCTACGCGATTACCTCTACACGCGTGACCGTAACCGTCGGTTGAAGGTTGCATACTGACCTGACACACTGACCCCGACCCAGTTCTGTCGTCGGATTGAGCCAGTGATCTTGTACCAGTCGGTGATGTCGCGGCTACAGGACGGTATTCAGATATTTTTGATGTTGCAGAGCCCTTTATCTCGGTTCCCTTAAGACATTGGTGTATATGGTACTAAGAAAAATTGCTTATGTTTTCAAGATCTACACGTCGTGTAAAGGAAAACCCCAACTTTGCGGACACCCTGTATATATATACACATCAAAGTTACACAGAGTCCATGCAATGGGTAATTAACTATAAATATACAAAACCACGGAAAGCAACTTGTGAGTAGCAGTACAATTTCAACTTTCAAAAAGTTGTTGACAAAAAACAGGAAGCAGTAGCATGTTCCCTACATGCAAAATAGATCTATGAAACATTGCAAAAAGTTCTCAATTATTCATATTTTTTTAACAAGATATAAGTGAGATGAATTAGTTAATGCTCCAATGGTAATTCATTAGGAAAAAGGAATCAATCTATGGCGGTCTTGCAAATATCAGAAAACAGAAACACAGTCTATGGACAGTTACCGTATAATCATTTATGGTGTATGGCAAAAAGATCCTTGTCGATTTTAAAATTAATCCGTGACGATTGTAACTATTTTTTTGGTTGCTTCGTAATGAAGCCTAACCTGAAAATATTTTTTGAGTATTATTTTCAGCAAAGTTATTGCATGGCTATCTAATGGGTCGTCCTCAAAAAGATGATCTCCAAAATAATCAGATACCTTGGAGGGTATTACTCTATATGTTCCATGAACTAAAAGTGTTATTGGGGTACTTATTGTTTTATTACGTATGCCTGTCGTTAAGTCAAAAAATCTAAAGTATTTTTTACCTTCTTTACACATGTAAAAAAATATAAAATACGGAGTGGATCGGGAAAATGACGCACGCCACGCCAATGAGTTGAATCGTAAACATGTGAAAAGATATCTCTTCACTTCCTGTTTTGCCAGCCTCAACCTTACACAAAAAACACTTTTATCTCACCATAATTTAATAGAAGTCTAAAGAACACTTAAAAATACAAGAAAATCACACCGATAAAAGCGAATTTCAAACAAAATAAAAATGACAGGCGATGACTCACTCTACTACAAGGTTAGTACAACCAAGTGCAGCGTTGCCGTATATAAACGTTAATCACAAATATGCTGGAAATAATCTGGTTTGTATTATACCTCTATTTGTTTTAAAATTCGCGTATTCTTCACTTGTTCTATAAATTATTATAGGTATATAAGAATATACATGAATTTCTCCTAGAAGAACCTTTCATTTGGCTAGTTGTGGATACCATGGGGCCAATTTCAAAACGACCGTGGGGCCAGCTTATTTGGCGACATCGCAAAAAAGAGTGATTGTTGTGGGGGAAGAACTTACACATTCAAGGTCTATTGGTCATTGTTTCATATGTAACCTAATGGAGTAAATTCAATGCAGGAAGATCAAGTATAATGTACGTCCCCGCAAACCCCTAGCAACCCCCGCATCCGCGACAAAATTAATTATAGCTAAATTTATCCTCTTTACTCCTCAATAAAGGAAACTGCGCTGAAATGAGATGTGACAGCACTTTAGCCAGTTAAATATTTGCAGCTCGGGATTGTTCCTAATAGATAGACAAGTTTCCTTAGGATATTAGGAGTTTTTCCTCGGAAACTGCACGAGAAGGAGGTGAATGTCTGCAACTCTGACAATGGAACGAAGAAGACAGGCAATTTTAGTTGGGAACTTTTAGGGCGCGGGTGCAAATCAAGTTTTTCGAACCCAACCAGACCCTTGCAAGGATGCTTATAAGTTTGTTAAAGTCTGTTTCGACCGAATGGCCACGTAGTTGTATAACAGCAGCGGGAACTTGGATTACCCAAAATATTTTTAGGAGCTGAATGGAAATCGAAGTGGTTTCACAACATGGGCTTTACCAAATTTCTAAATTTGTTATGACATATACAGGGTGTTCCTTAATGATATGCGAATATTTAAGGGTGTGAATCTACATAAGAAATTAATGTTAGTTTGCTTTATAAACTATGGTCCAAAAATGTTTCCTTACAAAAACTCGTGGTGTTGAAGTTTTAGGAGAAAAATGGAAATCAATTAATATTTTCAGAACCTCTTCAGATATTTCACGTGGTGAAAGTTGGTTGCATATTTTTAAATGCAAAAATAATTTTTAGCTTTAATAGTGGCGTGCGTTCGGGTGTTGACTCCGATATTTAAAAAAATGGTACGCCAATGGTTTTTTGCCAAATAAAAATTATTTTTGAATTCCCCGTTCAATTTAAAACAAATGATCTCTCCTAAATTGTTTTCTTTCGATGCGCCATTTTTGAGTAAAAAAATAAAAACCGTTCTATTGTCTAACATGCAAAATCATTATTAATTTAATTGGAAAAATTAAACACATTAGGGGTAATGAACAACAACAACTGACAACATAAACATAACGTTAAAACCAACGAAATGGTTACAAAAGCTTGTTGAAAATGGCCCCTTTCAAGGATATAACAAAAAATCCACTAAAATTCTTCAAACAGTTTGATGGCAAATATTTTAGTGTCTAGCAATCTTTCTCGTACTCGTTTTAGGATTTTCTTCGATTTCGTGCAGCACTGCTTCCTCAATTTCAGGTGCTCTCATACTTAATACCCTGTATAATTCTACGTTTTTGTTACAGTGGCTGTGGTGGTGGCCTTCTTCATCTGCTGGGCGCCGTTTCACATCCAAAGGTTGTACTCCATCTACTACACTCAAAAAAGTGGGTCGCCTTCGTGGTACGTCCATCTTAAAATATACGAGGTGGTCACCTATGTCAGCGGCATATTGTACTACTTGTCTGCAACGATCAACCCCATACTTTACAACATCATGTCGATCAAATTCAGGGAAGCTTTCAAGGTAGGTAAGGATATGTTTCACTATGTAATAATAACAATAATTATAACAATAGCCGATATTACTATAATCTACAGAAGGTGAGATATAGCTGAGAGCTACTCTTACACGTAACCTTCAATAGCCGTTGTACATTCATAATTTCAAATTTAAGATATACTAAGTGACATATAAATCCGAACACCCAGTTTAAATGGTTTTATTTTAATAAAAGTTGGTGAATGTATTTATCTTACTGTAAATAACAAGTGAAAAAAATTTCAGCCTTATCAGTTGGACATTCCTGTTTTTATACTCCTTTTTTTAATTCACTAACGCTCTAAAAATGAATATTTCAGCCGCAGTAAAGAATCAACGTTGGCGGAATTTGGTTCTTGACATCCTTTACGATCGGTTACGATGCCTAGAGTACGGAGACCTGTACGATTTCGTCAACTTAGTGAGTTTGATAGGTGCCGTATAGTAGGACTTCGGGAAGCTGGACTTTCTTTTCGGGCAATTGAAGTCACTGTGGTTAGGTGTTGTCAGGCATGGCTTCGAGAATGCCGTACGCAAAGAGCAAGGGGCACTGGACGCCGCCGTAGAACAACAGACCGTGAAGATCGCCGCCTAAGATTATTGGCCTTAAGGGACCGTTTCTCCACTACCAGGTCCATTGCAAATGAATGGTTTGCAGAACACGGAAGACCTATTGGCATGCGAAGTGTTTACCGATGAATGAGAAGTTTTGGCTTGTTTTCATACCGGCCACACTGGGTCCTCCCTTTAACTCGAGAACACCGACGTAATCGCATTGAGTGGTGCAGACAACGGTCACTCTGGGATCAGGAATGGAACAGTATTGTCTTTATTGACGAGTCTCGATTTTGTTTAGGCATGCACGATGGTCGTGCCAGGGTTAGAAGGCGACGTGGTGAAACAAGGAATCCACAGTTTTTTGTTGAAAGACATGTTCATCACACTGTTGGAGTTTTGGTTTGGGGTGCTATAGCTTATGGTTCCAGGTCACCTTAATCTTCATCAGAGGTGACATGAACGCGCAGCGTTATATCCACGAAGTTCTAGAACCCCATCTTTTACCCTATCTTGACACCCTGGCAGATCCAACTTTCCAACAAGATAATGCCCGACCACATGTTGCAAGAGTCACAATAGACTTCTTTCAATATAATGATGTCACATTGTTACCATGGCCACCAAGATCTCCCGACTTATCCCCAATTGAGCACGTGTGGGATATGATGGGTAGGAGATTGCTCAATTTGCAACGTCCTCATCAGACTCTAGAAGCACTTCGAGAGGAGTTGGTGGTTGCCTGGAATGAGATACCACAGGAGGACATTGACCACCTGATCAGAAGCATGCCTAGGCGCGTTGGAGAATGCGTAGCACATCAGGGTGCATCCACACATTATTAAAGGTCAAAGGGCTTTAAAGCAGTGCAATCATTTTGAAATTTTTATCACTTACTTATTATGCTTCATTAAGTACTTATACAAAATTTTATTAAAATAAAATCATTTAAACTGGGTGTTCGGATTTATATGTCACTTAGTATATGAATAATTGAGAACTTTTTACAATGTTTCATAGATGTTCATATTTTGCATGGAGGAAACATGTTACTGCTTCCTGTTTTTTGTCAACAACTTTTTGTAAGTTTTAATTGTACTACTACTCACAAGTTGTGTAGCCCTTTATGGCCCACATTGTGATACGCCCATGGTGGGAATTCCGTAGTTGTGCTGTTACAAGCCTGGGGAAAATTTCATAAAATTATGAATGAAAGTTAGTATTTCCCGCCACTGAGGTTCGCGAACACAACAAACGGCGGACTTATGAATGACTTGCAGGGCCTATTTGGTTAAGATGTCATTGGACCAAACCAAATAATTTTGGAAGCTCATACAGGTGTGCAGATGAACATACTAAAGGTCCCCGACTATCGGAGGTGAGCCAACGATGAGGAAGGAGGGAAAGGTCCTTTATTCAGATTTTCGCCTCGATCTCGTAATAACAGCTTTGTAACTCCTGCTACATTAATCAGCTACATCAAAGTTTCAACGAATTATGTCATGTACATTTTCTTTGTAGGATCAATCATTCAGGAGCTAAAAGGTTTAAAAGCCCTGTCACTATGCGACTACTAGAAAAATGAAACGTCATAGACAGGACCGCATTTTAAGGAAGGTCTTCATTGAAAAGATACATTTAAAAAAAAATTTTGGTATATATGTTACGTTACGTCACTGGGAATTAAAATCTTGAACATATCAGAACGTTATCCGCCAACATACGAGGGTGGTCCCAGAAGTACCCGACCCAACGAAGAAAAAACAAAATTTTTGTAAAAAAATTTATTTATTTTTCAACATAATCTCCTTTGAGCTCTATACACTTTTCCCAGCGATGTCAATAAGTTCAATACCTTTTTTATAATAAGAACTGTCTTGATCCTCAATATAGCCATTAACTGCCGACATCGCTTCTTCATCGTTGGAGAATCTTTGACCACTGAGCCATTTTTTCAAGTTTGTTGAGAAAATAATCCGAGGGGGCTAAATCTGGTGAATAGGGTGCATGAGGTAGCAATTCAAACTTTAATTTTGGCCATTGCAATAACGGATTTGTAAGGGTGTATTGTCTTGATGAAACAACACTTTCTACTCGCCGTTGATTGTTTTACCTTTTTCAAGATAGTCAATGAAAATTATCCCACGCGCATCCCAAAAAAACCCTTCTTTGGAGCCGGTTGTCCCTTTTGAGTCCATTGTTTTGATAGTTCTTTTATCTCGGGTGTGAAGTGATCGACCCATGTTTCATCCTTGGTTATGAAACGACGCAAAAATTCTGCTTTGTTGCTGTGAAACTTCGCTAAACACTCAATCGAAACATCTTGACGACACTGTTTTTGCTCGATTGTGAGTAATCGCGGCACCCATCTTGCACTCAGCTTGTCCAAATTTTCAGATAATATGCGATGAACCGCACTTGTTGAAATGCCTACTATGTCTGCTAGCTCGCGCATTTTCAGTCGACGATCATTCAGTACCGCTTTGTGAATTTTCTTCACCATTTCTGGAGTCGTCACCTCATTTGGTCGACCACTGCGATGCTCGTCTTGGCAGCTTATACGGCCTCGTTTAAACTCTGCTACCCAATATTTTACTGTTGTAAACGAAGCAGCAGACTCACCCAGAGTAGAATCCAGTTCAGCTGTTGTATTGGTTGGGCTGAGGCCTTTGAAATAAAAGTGTTGTACCATATAACGATGACCAATTTTTTCCATTTTCACAAATTCACCGAAAACGTTCAGTATTGATGGCTGCCAAACGAATACTAAACTTGACACATATGCTTTATAGGTTGCACACTTTCTAATACAATGATATCTTTCGAACAACTATCGCCATCTCTAGGTCAGGCCGGGTACTTCTAGCTAACTACCAATTATCTGAAATGAAGAAATATCTTGAGCTTCCACATTTTGTTGCAGGAAACGTTTGCGCGCTGCTGCAGCTTTCATCACCTCAACCACGACAAGCCGGAGAGGTCCTACTCAGTGCTGTCTAGGTCGAACCAACGAGCAGCTGATTCTACTACGGACTCTGGGTCACACGACCATACCATCCAGACCAATACGTCTTCGCACAAAGCCAGTTCCTTGTACGACTCGCCACCGCCGATTGGAGGTGGCGGATTGCACTACTACCATGGACGAAGGTAATGGAATTAAGGATTCATTGATTTTCAAGCTGCTTGACTTGATTTTCAAGCTACTTGACTCGACATCAACTCAAGCTCAAGTTAGGTATTAGATATTAGCAATCTGATATCAAGTCAAGTATTGCTTACTTCTGCCTGTCAAGTACTTGAGAATCACGAAGTCTTGGTATTACGTGATAGTCATGAATACGAGTAAATTATAAATACACAACGGGCGATTTTTTCCCGTACGAGCGAAATCGTATAGGGTCAAGTGGTGCAAAAACGAGACGATTTTTAAATCTTTTAACTTTTTGTCAACAAAAAACCGGACTTTAAGGCCTTGTTACATTGCCCTGTATACAGAAAGCCATGTAGTATACCTCACGCTAAAAAAAGGTTCGTAATATTCATAATGAAGGGCGTATTTGTTAAAAAACCGTGTCTCGTTTTTAACCACTATTTAGGCTAAAAATGAGACAGTGAGAGGTTAAAAACAAGACACTGTATTTTCTGGCCTTTTAGTCATTTTACATCAGTGTGGCAAAATATGAGACCCTGGGGAATAAAAACGAGACACACTGCAAGGGTTTTGAAGCGTTTAGTAAGTCAAATAACATAGTTAGGTTTTAAATCATGACAACGTTCTTAAAGAAAACTCACATAATTAAATACAAAACTATACTAATTGACATATAAATCCGAACACACAGTTTAAATGGTTTTATTTTAATAAAATTTTGTATAAGTACTTAATGAAGCATAAAAAGTAAATGATAAAAATTTCAAAATGATTGCACTGCTTTAAAGCCCTTTGACCTTTAATAATGTGTGGATGCACCCTGATGTGCTACGCATTCTCCAACGCGCCTAGGCATGCCTCTGATCAGGTGGTCAATGTCCTCCTGTGGTATCTCATTCCAGGCAACCACCAACTCCTCTCGAAGTGCTTCTAGAGTCTGAGGAGGACGTTGGAAATTGAGCAACCTCCTACCCATCATATCCCCCACACGTGCTCAATTGGGGATAAGTCGGGAGATCTTGGTGGCCATGGTAACAATGTGACATCATTATGTTGAAAGAAGTCTATTGTGACTCTTGCAACATCTAGTCGGGCATTATCTTGTTGGAAAGTTGGATCTGCCAGGGTGTCAAGATAGGGTAAAAGATGGGGTTCTAGAACTTCGTGGATATAACGCTGCGCGTTCATGTTACCTCTGATGAAGATTAAAGGTGGCCTGGAACCATAAGCTATAGCACCCCAAACCATAACTCCAACAATGTGATGAACATGTCTTTCAACAAAAAACTGTGGATTCCTCCTTTCACCACGTCGCCTTCTAACCCTGGCATGACCATCGTGCATGCCTAAACAAAATCGAGACTCGTCACTAAAGACAATACTGTTCCATTCCTGATCCCAGAGTGACCGTTGTCTTCACCACTCAAGGCGATTATGTCGGTGTTCTCGAGTTAAAGGGAGGACCCAGTGTGGCCGGTATGAAAACAAGCCCAAACTTCTCATTCGTCGTTAACACTTCGCATGCCAATAGGTCTTTCGTGTTCTGCAAACCATTCATGTGCAATGGACCTGGTAGTGGAGAAACGGTCCCTTAAGGCCAATAATCTTAGGCGGCGATCTTCACGGTCTGTTGTTCTACGGCGGCGTCCAGTGTCCCTTGCTCTTTGCGTACGGCCTTCTCGAAGCCATGCCTGACAACACCTAACCACAGTGTCTACACTTCTTTGCACTCTAACTGCAATTGCCCGAAAAGAAAGTCCAGCTTCCCGAAGTCCCACTATACGGCCCCTATCAAACTCACTAAGTTGACGAAATCCCACAGGTCTCCGTACTCTAGGCATCGTAACTGATCGTAAAGGATGTCAAGAACCAAAATCCGCCAACGTTGATTCTTTACTGCGGCTGAAATATTCATTTTTAGAGCGTTAGTGAATTAAAAAAAAGCAGTATAAAAACCGGAATGTCCAACTGATAAGGCTGAACATTTTTTCACTTGTTATTTACAGTAAGATAAATACATACCAACTTTTATTAAAATAAAACCATTTAAACTGGGTGTTCGGATTTATATGTCACTTAGTATATGTTTATCAAACACTAAAAAGAAAACAAATCCAAAAACAACTTAAATGAACCATACCTGATTCAAAAAGGGGTAAAACAAGATTTTCAATAGCCTTTAAGAGCTAAAGTAGAAAACTTATTATTCTAACGTATTTTGTACTACATATTATTGAACGACGTATTTTTCAAAGTCGATAGGAGACCAATATTGCTGAGAGATACGACAGGTCTTACTTTCTATTTCTGGCTGGGGAAGTTTCATTTCTTCGATAAAGTACTTTTCCTCAATTGCCGGAAAAATAAATTTAAATCCTTTGCGCCTCAGATATTTATGTGTGTAAAAATAAAAAAAAAATTTTACCTTGTTTTATAAAGTATCCTCCCGACAAGTATTTCAGTGCGGACCTGTATTTGATCGTGAGGTCTTGGAGCGCCGGCATGCCGTCGCCTGTGAGGTCTTAAGTCACCTGATTCACGAGCCCGTTGTACTACATTAACAAAGGCACGAGGGGTTGGTTGCACTCGATTGGGAAACCGATCCGCATAAACATGTGCCATTTTTTATTTTTTTGAGCCACGCAACAGACACTATTCACACGCTTTACCGACTGACACTGACTGTATGTATAACTGAACTGAATAAAATAATTGTAAAAACATCGTTCCAAATTCTTTCGCTTTTTTGTTTCCGATGCGATGAACCGATAAGGCGGATTATATCCGTTGTTGCCAAACACGAGCACATGATATTATTATTGAGACAGGGCGGTACTCAAACTTCCAAAGGGCTATAACTTTGTTACTTTAATTTTACCAGAAAAATGGTAAAGGAAAAAAACATTTCTTTTGATCAGATCTACTACTACTGTTAAAATAAATGACTCAACTTCGAAGTCACCCTGTATATATAAATTATTTTTGTATTTTTTAAGCCGCAACATTTTTTTGTATTGTATCCAGTTTGATAATTATCGCGAACAAAAATTAAAGACCAAATACGATTCCTTTTCTTTGCTTTGATTATCTCCATATATCAGAATGTCCACTCGACATCTGCATTGCCATGTGGCAAAAGTTAAGATTATTAAACATACTTTGGAAATACACTTCACAGGTTGTGTGTTCTTACCACCTACCACCATCTATACGCGTCTCCGTTGAATAAGAAGTACCGACCGGTGGTTGCCACTGTCGATTGGAAAGATATCTGAATTTAGATTTGGTTACTAACTGCACTCACTTTTTTTCTGGTAAAAATATCCAACATGTGTACCTAAATTGCAAAATTTCGCTACTTTTAACAAAAAATCCAATTCCGCCACTACCACTTGAAACTTCCGCTACCAGTAGCGGAATTCCGCTACTTCTGGCAACACTGGTGATCAGTACACTGATATACTTTAGAGAGAGGGAGCATAACTGTTATTGGACAGAATAGGTCGAGCCCTTACACAAAACCAATGACAAACCGGAGGGTGGAGTGGGAGACGATACGACCGTGCATGCAGGCTGTTCGGTGGCTGGCCGTACAGTATGAGTGTACGAGTACAGAGTTGGCATCAGATTTATACTGATATTACTGTGTGCTTGTTAGATTTGTCAGTTTAATTTCGTAGAACTCAAAATGTCTGATACGGATACAGCTGATGAAGTTGTTGATATAAACTGCACACCCGGCAATCGGTACTGAGGTATTCCTTAACCCGTGTACAATCACTTGAACGGGAAGAAGTTGTATACTGGATACAATAACTTCCGGAACAAGCATTTGCCACGGCCCCGCTCAGTAGTAGGGGTAGGGGTTCTTCTCCAAACCATTAGTCAGCGATCTGACGCGTGGTAATTGTCTGAAGCGTCTGTCTTGAGGCTCTGTGGTACGCCTCGGTGGACCAGTTGGCCTTCTTCGTGCTCCTCTACATTCTTCTATCCACACACCACACACACGCACTACCTTCATGGCAGTACAATTAACACCGCGGGCAACTTCGCGATAGTTGAGAGAGAGAAACTGCTTTCTTCACAAAAACTAAAGATAAAGTTTTAACAAAGGTAAACAAAAACAAAAATAGAACACTGACATTGTTACCACAGCATGCTTTATCATCTTGCAAAAAAAAACAAGTTGAAATGATTATTTTTTCTGGGTGTAACACTTCTAATGTCACTCGAGAATTATTCAAATGACGAACGTCTTACGGGGAAATCCTGTAAGGTATAGCGAGTCGTCGTATCACATTTTTACTTTTTGCATGAATCCAAAGTACTGCTCGCCAATTCTGTTATCGTATTTATATAATCCAGCTTCAGGTGCAAGCCGTTGTCAGCGGTCGCCAAAGAGTCAGAAGCAACCTCACGGCACCTCCATCCACCAATACCAGGCACTGCTTGCGAAACAAGTCCAAGCCCACAACATAGCCCAACCTACCTCTCCATCCAGTTACAGGCTTCGCCCACAAGATTCGGCAAATTCATGAGGCTGTTCAGATGCATATCGAGCAGGACCTTTGATGACAATAAGCATAAATCTTCGTCGTATTGCTACTCGACGGCTGTGAGGGAGCCCAACATCTTTGAGCTGCAAAAGACGCTCAAGGGATCGTTTAGGAGGTAAGTACCAAATTTGCACCTATCAGCTCCTTTCATCGGAAAATCTTTGTACTAATTGGTTAGTTCTTCGCTTGATAGTAAGTTAACAGTAGGAGATTAGTTCATGGGGTCCTTGCACGGAACAACGCAAAACATATAGGAAAGGGGGTACAGTGGAATTCCTTTTTTACACCTAAATGCCAGGGAACGGCGTGTGCTATGAGGATATGCAGGGTCCTTTGTGGTACCAGCGTGGTGGTGCCCCACCAGCTGGTAACTTCTGGTACCAGGCCAGATAAAAACAGAGATGATACTCTGGATGCTGGTTTAAGGCTGCATATATTTACATTATATATATATATATATATATATATATATATATATATATACAGGGTGACTTCGAAGTTGAGTCATTTATTTTAACAGTGAGTTGATCTGATCAAAAGAAATGTTTTTTTCTTTTACCATTTTTCTGGTAAAATTAAGGTAACAAAGTTATAGCCCTTTGGAAGTTTGAGTACCGCCCTGTCTCAATAATAATATTATGTGCTCGTGTTTGGCAACAACGGATATCATTCGCCTTATCGGTTCATCGCATCGAAAACAAAAAAGCGAAAGAATTTGGAACGATGTTTTTACAATTATTTTATTCAGTTGTATACAGTCAGTGTCAGTCGGTAACGCGTGAGTGAATAGTGGTGTCTGTTTCGTGGCTCAAACGAAATCAAAAATGGCACATGTTTACGAAAATGCTGAACTTGTGGACATGATTCTTATTTACGCGGCATCACGGTTTTATGCGGATCGGTTTCCCAATCGAGTGCAACCAACCCCTCGTGCCTTTGTTAATGTAGTACAAAGGGCTCGTGAATCAGGTGACTTAAGACCTCACAGGGGAGGGCATGCCGGTGCTCCAAGACCGCACGATCAAATACAGGTCCGCACTGAAATACTTCGGGAGGATACTTTATAAAACAAGGTAACATTTTTTAATTTTTTTTTTTATTTTTACACACTTATTTTGGTTTATCTTCCTTCTACAATCATTATCTGAAAATTAATAACTCAACTTCAAAGTCACCCTGTATATATATATATAACGGGTGCGCCATCTTTTATGTCAATATTGAAACGCTGGACGTCTGGTGTCAAAAAGAGGTGATATTGACTGGCCATCCAGGTCTCCAGATTTGACCCCACCGGACTTCTTTTTGTGAGGTTGAGATCTAAAAAGGAATGGAAAACGCAGCAAAACGGGCACATTTTGTTTTGGCCAATAAAGGTGGCCGCTTGATAGATGTTGTGTTCAAAAACTACTCCCAATAAATTGTAATGGACCATATTTTAATAAAAATACCCGATATATAGAAATCAGTTTTTCGTTTTCAAAGTTATTTCATGTTTACATACCGACATAAAAGGTGGCGCACCCTGTACATTACCACCGAGCGCTACGGGTATATCTGGAACGCTGAAGTCCTACTAGCATGATGGGGAGAGGCAGACTGATCAATAGGCCAGCGAGATACCCGATCTGACACCTCTCGATTCCCTTATCTGGGACCACGTAAAAGGATGCAACCGAAACCATCGTAATATGACATTAAACTTCTTGTTTTTAGAAGCTCTATTCAACTATACAATAAAATATAGGGTGTTCTAATTAAAAAATATGTTTTTGCCATGGCTCGAAGTTGTTATTAAAATAATTTTAAAATGCGCACTAGTAACATACCAAGGTTGCCACGAAAACAGATTTTTGATATATTCTCCAGTTTGCTCCTAAAACTACTTTCCATTTCCTTTGGATCACCCTGTATGTCACAGCAACTGCACAAACTTACTCAGTTGATTATATTACATTGCTGCTCTTAAAATAATTACCGTACTCTTATTTCTAACTGCGTCATGGGAAAAGAGAAATGCGAGATCACTTTTATTTATTTTTCCTGAACCTAGCATACTTATTTTGTTTTCTAGAAAACAAGCGAGGAAAATAACAATCTCCTTCATCGCTCCTCCTATTAAATAAAAGGTATTTTCAAATCCCAGGTGAAATTTTTATTTTTGTAAGTCTAGAATCAGGTCAGACGATCCAAATGTATAGATATATAAAAGAAATGTATAGGCATTCAAGATTTAAAAAAAGACGGTATCGGAGAATGCAGAACCAGGGGGTTCGGTTTAGGAGAAGGATCGGCACGGGTATCATGTAAAAAACCTAAAAAACGTCAAAAAAAGGCTGAACTATACTCTAGCGCATATCGCAAATATTTCATTTCTTATTTTAAAATGAAAGATTAGGATGTAACTTGCACGAAAATATCATTTTTTCTTTAAGGAACCATTTGCTTGCTATTTTATAGAACTTCAAAGTTGCATTTTGGGTGCTTATACTGTGGTATAGAATACTGCTTTATAAGCTGTTTTCTTCTTGTTCATTCAAAAGATTGTTCAAAATTATATGAATATAACATACACTGTAAGTTACTGTGATACTGTTCATAGCAATAACGCAATTTTGCATTATTTTAATGATGAAAATAGTTCATTGTTAAGTAGTCGTTTCTTTTATTTTAGATAATTATTCCCATCACTACAATACCGTCACTGTCATATTCTCTCCATCTCGTTGCGATGTTGCCAAATCATGGATAGTAATATACCTTAATTTTATTTGTCAAATTCTTATATACTAGCGCAAAAATGTGCAATCGGTAGCTACAGGATTGTCATGAAAATGCGATTTGGAGGTGTGGCCGGTAGGTTTTACTGTACTAAATCCACCTTGTGCCCTACGATAGCGTTAGCTAAAGAGACTTTTTTGAAAAATGCCTTATGCCCTTTACAAAAGTACTTCTGTTATAGTTATAATCTATTTACTGTTTGTATGTATGTACTTGAAGAATTATTTAAAGTGAAGCTAATGTTACAAAATGTACCTAATTGAATGTGATATATATACGAGTATATGAGAAATAACTGAAAAAGTAACTGTTGCAAATCACTGAATAATGAAAACATAACAAAGAACATTGCAAGTTTATTGATGATTTGATGAAATGATCGTTGATCTTTATTTAACTATAATGTTGGACGATGATATGTTGGGTGGACCTGGCGAGGTGGTCCAAATCGACGAATCGTCGTTGGGTATTTTTATATGCAATGACCGCTGGTGCCTTTTGTATTTTTTATGTCACGCGAGCCGCTGGTGCATTTTCCATTGTTTAGACATATACTGTTCAAAATTTCATCTAGTTTTCGGTAAATATTGGGACATCTTTTCATAAGACAAGCCATTTACAATAAATTAAGACTTTTATTTTGCAAATAACCTCATGTCTAATTACGTATTTCTCCCAAAAAAGGTGCAACTTGGCAACAATGGACATCATTTGTCTTATCTGTCAGGAAATGGGCGTTATAAAATGGCCATTGATATTTGTTTGTACTTTCAAATATTTCTTATAAACACAAAAACTTTGGTCTCATTGAAAATACGCGAAAAAAATGGTTAAGGAATTTCGAGAAGACATTGAAAAATCACAAAACAACACCTCTACACAGTTTACCAAGTAAATACCATCATTTACGTATGTATTTTGATCTATTATTTAAGCTAATAAACTAATGTGTAATAACCCGTCTGGTTTTGAACCTTTTTTTGCAAAAAACAACGATTTTTTACAGTTTCACATCTATTTTCCTTTGTACTATACCGTGTATGTTATATTCTTATAATTTAGAGCATCCTTTTGTACAAAAAGCAAAAAAGACAGCATATAAAGCATTATTCTATTCTAGAGTATTACCACCAAAAATGCAACTTCGAAGTTCTATAAAATAGCAAGCAGAGGGTTCCTTAAAGAAAAAATGATATTTTCGTAAAAGTTACATCCTAATCTTTCATTTTAAAGTAAGAAATGAAGTATTTGCGATATGCGCTAAAGTATAGTCTTGCAAAAAAAACCTATGAGATGCAGACTAGGTAGTTTTTAGGGCGCCAACAGTATTCCACATTTGCTCACTAGGATCGTTGTGAACGTCCATCTATGGAGGAATCACTCAACTAAACTACACGCATTATTGGTTGCATACTTTTTATGAGGCTGAGTGATCCGTGCCTGTAGTTTTTATCTCTGAGAAGAAAGTTGGTTGAACAGCAAGATCGCATCTGGATGATTATGTGTATTGGTCTGCATGTGTATAAAATTAGTGATATTTGCTGAGTGAGAAAATCATTACTGAAAATGCCGAATATGACGGGTTATTTATAAATATGTTGCGTTTTCTGAAGAGAGGTTATGTTTAGAGTGATAAATTACGAAAAACTGAGGAGAATTACGGGAAATCACCGCGCCCGTGTTGTGTGTAATTACTGTTAGCATGTATATGGCTTGTAATTCGGCTGCGTACAGTGAATATAATTATTTCTTATCGCTCTCATTTTTGAAATTCAGCAAATTTGTATATGTAATTTCCAGAATGGATAAGAAGAAGTTTTTCTAATTTCTAGCTTTGAATCTCAATTAAGTGCATTTGAGACAAGGTTCTTGTACCCGTACCGGTTGAGCGCAGTCTCTTCTATCATCTATTAATGTTATAGTTTGAGTTTTCTTGCAGGTCCGGAAGTTATCAAAGGTCGTGTATAAGCAACAGCAGCTTGAGAGACATCGAAACCGGAGCTATTGAAGACGAACTGACTATTTATATGAACGAACTGAAAAATAGAGAGCTATGCAGTTAGTATACGAGGAACTAATTTCATTTTGTAATATTCAACCTACATGCTTTCCACAAAAGAAGGTGGTCTGTAAATCTGAAAATGTAAAAAAGTCCATTACTGTTATAATATAATGATATTATTATCTTGATGGATGCATATGTGAAGAATACTGAAGGATGGGAACAACTATTTTAAGCTAGTTGCAGACGTTTCAGTGTTATACAGTGTTAAGAGTTTCAACACTTATATTTCCATCTCAGAAGTGTTATGAAGTTGATTAAGCCAATTCAAAGCATGTCATTCCATGCTAATGATTAAAGCTTCACAATCATTTAAAAGTCTCAGAAGTTAAGAAAAACAGCTCGACTGCGTAACTCCTATTTTTTGTCGTAACAAGATGGAATGTCCGATTATACCAGAAGTAGTCTTGAAGGATTTCTGAATGAGACAATATGTATACTCACATTTACGGATTTACGGATGTTACATCTAAAAATTATCCTTTCTTCTAGATTGTAAAATTAATCTCTATCCCAATTTTTTTGTAACGTATTTCAATACCTCAGTTCTAATCATTTGATGTTATTTCCAATAAAATCGAAAGTAAATACTATCTTTATTAGTTACGACAAAAAATCAGTAATTACAGATAGAAAGTATATATGTGATCCAAACACAAATTGATACTTGCTCAAGAAATTATACTAATGGTCCAGCTTTCTGTAACACCTAGTATATGCAAAATCAAACTTCTCAAATGCTTAATCCCCAGTTTTAGGATACACGTCGGGTTATTTCTATGTAAAGAAAAATAAAAGTAAAAAGTAAGTTTGCATTGTACCTATCTAGAGTAAATTGACGGTTGTAAAATGGTTGTGTTAGTTTTTGGATTAGCATTAGGGGAGGGGTAAGGTATTTACTGTTTCCCATTCACTTTTTTTATTTTTTTGTATGGATATACAGCATCTCAAAAATATTGTGTCAAAAATCACATTAATCGGAGTCAAATTCCTTAGATTCTTGAAGCCCATTCATGCTTCAACTCAAGATCTAATGCACCAATTCTTTTAAAAATTCTCATGATCGTTCATCACATAAATCACCGATCAAGTTTTTTTGTTTTTCCAATTATTTTTATTTCATCAATAAAAAATATATCGATCTTTTCATCGAAATTCGTGTTCTTGATTTCACTTTGAAAATATAATGGAATATAGTCAAATCATCATATTGTATGGTACTTAATTAAATCAGCATTACTTACATTGACAAAAAACTTGAAAATATGCTATTTTTCCACGCAATTAACCTTACGTCCTCCCCTTAAACTTCGACTCAAGTCATAGTCCAAGCAACTTCTAGTCTTACGATATGATATGGCTTTCTATGTTGTTAAATAATTCATTAAGTTTGTTAAGAAATGTAATAAAATGTACTTTGAGAAACAAAAATATTACTTTTATTTTAAAACTAGTTAAAAGAAGCTTTATTCGTTATTTTACTCGAGAGGTAAGTATTTTTGTGAGTAGTACTCGGCTTGTACCCGGTACTCCCCACGCTCGGCGCATTTGCACAAAATCCGAATTTGAAAATTTCCCCATCAGATGCGAATTTATACTCAGGGACATTAGAAATGTTACACCCAGAAAAAATAATGTTCAACTAATTTTTTGGCAATGAAGTAGTCTTACATCAAGAATGAAACGAAATTTTATTGACAAGTAATAAGAAGAACATTAATAGTGTGTTGGGCGACACCGCAACTAGATACACTCCTGTATACATCTAGGCATCGACAAAATGAGATGATCGATGCCTGGTTGTAACACCCCATTCCAAGCAACCCGAACTTCTTGGATTAGCTGACTTTTTTATGGGGATTTTTGAAAAATAGGCCTTAATGCGAACAAACCAAATACTGTAGAGCGAAACGGAAGCGATTGAACATATTCCTTTCGAAACCTACCAAAAGGTGATGAAAAATGTAATGAAGATGGCTCTGGTTTACGCGGCTTCTGTCTGTCTGATACTATTTTTCATACATAATTTCTAAGTTTAAATAAAAGATTAAGATGAAAAAATCGACGTATTTTATTTTATTTCACCAATATCCAAGATACAAAGCAGTCAGTTACCTAAATATCGGCCAGCCTGTAGTAATATATAAATAAAATTATAAACTTTTTGTTACTTTTACGGGGTTAGATGATGGAATAGCCAATAGCAGGTGCTAAATCTCGTCACACGATCATGTTTCTTGGCTAACAAAGACGATTGTTATTCTTAAATATCTGAATTATTTAAAAAAAATCGTGGAAAATGAAGACGTTTTCGGTATTTCAGACTTATTTCGGTAGATATGCCGAAAAATTAGTAAGTCCGGCAACCCTGACCCAATAGTGCACTGCCTGTGACGTGTTCCTCCAGTGTTGCCAGGTGGAGTCGACGATATTTCGGTAGAATTGTATGGAATTTTTCGGTAGTTTTTCCGTTGAGTGAATATCGAAGAGTAAATGAAGGCATTTACTTAAAACAATTTTATTTAACTCAAAATATACTCTAAAACAGAAAGACAAAACAAAAATAAACAGTTTATATCTTTAGCTAACTAATAATAAAATATTTTTAATAAGAAACAGAAAAAGTGAATAAAATAAAAAATGTGTAAGCTATATTGGATAATCATTCTTCCGATTCATTTTTGTATAAGTTTTTATCAATCATATTATCTACTAATTTTGCTTTGCCAAATGGTACATCAGCAAGAATGGCAAATTAGGCTCGGCCAAAAATGCGCTCAAACGAGTTTCTCCTGGAAATAATAAAATAATCTATATAATCTCAAGTCTTCTCAAATCGACTAATTAATTTGACTTTCTTTAATATCGTTATCTAATTTCTTTGATGCACCTGCAACTGCAAATGACAACAGTTTTGGCCGTTTTGCTATGGTTTGCACTTTTTTATGAAATTGCCCATTTGCGTGTTTTATAAGTGCATCTCTTCCACTTTTGATATTAATATCTTTATCACAGACCATGCATTTCGCATAATCGCGCTCTTTATTGCTTTTTTTAATCCTGCCTTGGAAATCTGTCAATTCTTTCCACTCTTCCTTATAATGTTGGGCACACGCACGCGAAAAAAAATGACTGCAAAACAGTCAATACTAATACTGACCGAATTCGGAATTACTAAGTACATGAAATCATACAAATCGTACAATACAGGCATGGACTTGTCACGAGCCGCTAGGCCTAGGCGATGTAGCGAAATAATCGAGTATCTTCGGTGATTCCCCAGATGCGAAGATGCGAAGTACGTGGCACACCAGTCAGGCAAAGAGAATAAAAATATATCTGGTCTAGTACGAATAATAATAGTACTGTCAGTTTTTTATCGCTATATAGGAAACAAAATTATTCAATTGAAATAAAAGTCCACTTTTTGGTAGATTTGCTTTAAAATCGGTAGTTCGGTAGACCAGGACCAAAATCGGTACATCTACCGAAAAATCGGTAGATCTGGTAACATTGTGTTACTGCGTGATGTTGACAGCGCCCTCTTATGACTCATTGTAAGATCGCTGCAGGATTAGAAAAAGACGTTTTGGTGTTACAGACCTCCTTTTGTGAAAATACTTTCACTTCAGCTTTTCACTGATAGAGGGCGCAGATATCAATATCAGGAATTTATTGTCCCGTGCCCATAAAACGTAAAATTCCATGAAAGGCACTTGAAGCCGTATTGATTACAGCGCCCCTTCTATGACTTCTCGGAAGTACATTCCAAAATGGTGGACGAAACATTTGTTATGTCAAGTTGTCGGCGTTTCCCTTGAGCTAAATGCAACAAGAAAATATAAACAAAAGCTCATTCGATAGCCCACCGTGATAGTGACCGTTGTGATTATAGTTCCTACAGGATGGAGGATCAAGAAAAAATGGAAGATACGTGTCGCTTGTGCGATGAAGTTACCGACAAAATGTACAGCGTTTTCGAGTCGACCGAGGAGGGCTTTGAGGTGCTTCAGATGATCAAAGAATGCATGCCGATAGTGGTAAGTTGGCCACCTTCTTTCTCAAGTCCAGTTTTTTGCAATCGCCGTTTTCTTCTCGCAGATATATAGGACAGATCCTTTGTCCAAACAAGTGTGTGAAAGTTGCTACAACCATTTGGGCGCACTGTATACTTTCAAGAAGGCCGCACTTGAGACTGCTGATAGGCAGAAAAGCAAATTGAAGGAGACGATTGAGTTGGCGGGGGAGTGTAAGGAGATTGAGCTCTTCCTGAAGTGTGGAGATGTGCCTGTAAGTTTTATATTGAATTGTTACCTGAAAGATCTACAGTTTGCAGCTGTGGTTAGTTTCTAGATGCTGTAGAACAATTTCTTGATAATCATATTTGCCGTTTTTGTTTCTGGTACACAGCCAGCTTGGTTCTTGATTGTGGAATATGTGATCTGTACCTTGTTTGTTTTTGATTGAAAATCAGAATACCAAATCTTTGAGGATGGAAAACAGAATTTGCTTTATTGAATTTTAGTAGTAACAATTTGGTATTATTATGGGCTTTTAGAGTGTTTTGTAATATGATAACTGTAATATACAGTAAAATTTCTAAGATGCAAAGTAGGTCAACTTGGGCTCCCTACAAAATAGTGTAAACATATTTTAATATGCTTAAAATATGAGGTATTTAAAATAAAGTATACTGTAGTGCATATTGCAAGTATTACATTTCTTATTTTAAAATAAAAGATTAGGATGTAACTTGTACAAAAAGATCATTTTTTTTAAGTACCCCCTGCTTGCTATTTTGTAGAACTTCAAAGTTGCATTTTGGATGGTATTACTATGGTATTTATTTATTTATTTATTTATTTATTTACAAATTTACGGGATAAACCCATTCGGTTACAGGTTGTAAAAGTACAATCTTAACCTAATAAAATTCACACACATCATAAATAAAGAATCTAACATATGAACATAAAGTTTGACTATTTACTAAATTAAAATATTAAAATATTAAAACGTGCATAAAAATAGTTACAAACAAATACTAAAAAAAAAAAAAAAAAAAAACTAAAAAAACTGAACAACTAAACAACACAGCAAACATCACCAGCAATTGAGACATTTTAAAACTTTAGCTAAGATTTCTATCTTTAAGGAACTTTTTGAGAGAGCATAGTGAAGTATTAAAAAGGTCTATATCACAGTCATTACAATTTCTCATTATCCTATCCATGCTACTATTCGAGCCATACAAAGTTCTATGCCGACAAGGTTCAAAGGATCTGCGTTCTCTTAAATGCCTAGGAGAAACATAAAAATTTAGCTTTAGAAGCAGGTCTGGGCAGTGGTAAACACCATGAATTAATTTATAAGCAAAAACAATATCTGCTGAATCTCTCCTGGCTCTTAGGGATCCAATCCTTAACTCCTTTTCAAGAGCATTATAGTCTAAATTCTCAATAGAAATGTGTTTTTTGTAAGCTATATATCGTAGAAATTTTCTCTGAACCCCGTCAAGCATGTCCTGATAAGTTACATAATATGGAGACCACACGCTGCTGCAATTTTCTAGATGAGATCGCACCAGTGAAGTATAGAGAGTTACTATAGCTCCAATGTTAGTAAATTCAGATGTATTTCTTTTTATGAAGCCCAACATTTTTAAAGCTTTATTTCTTATAACCTCTATGTTCTGATAAAATGTTACTTTGCTATCAAATATAACACCCAGGTCTTTAACAACATTAACATTTTGAAGTTGGGTATTATTTATGTGATAACTGCTGACTATATTATTGTAATACTGCTCTAGCTTAACTAAACCAGACGTTTTTGATGAAAAAATAATTTCATACCCTAGTTTTTGGGTGTAGTGAAAAATGAACGCAAATATGAAAGTTCTGAAAATCATAATATCATTGATTTATATTGTGATTTTGCGAAGTTAGTTTATTTCACTGACTATTTTTATTTCATGGTTTAAAGTGATACCTTAATAATCATTTTAGTGGCAAGTTTTTGTTTTGAATAAAAGTTATGAGTAGAATACACCTCAAGACATAAGCACTAAAGACCAATAAAGTATTATTCAAAAACAACCTAACTGCTTTAACATAACTTAACTATTCATCTTTAAAATGTGATCGATCAAGCAACATGAAAACGTCATCAATCTTTGTCGGACACATGCAAATTAGCAATACAGTTTGTTAAGACAATAAAATTTTGTTTCATTCGTTGGTCTAACATATTTGAAACTTCATTAAAAATATTCACAAATCACTGTTGTTTGTCTTTTCTACAGACTAAAATGATGACAAAATCGTCATCTTTCGTGATTTCGACTTTATATGTATATATATATATAAAGGGTGCTCCATCTTTAAGTCGGTTTTGAAACATCGAATGACTTTGATATTTACCAACCGAGTGATTTGGTTATACGTGTTTCTGAAATGTCAATTTACTACAATTTTAGTCACGAATCACTTTACATCAAAACAACGAGCCGAAATAGTCACAATGTATATTGTGTTACCGCAACGTGAATATCGTGGCAAACACCTGACAACAATCTTCGTCATTTGTTTTCTAATTTTCTTGAGTACGGGACAGTGGGAGGTCGTCAACATACCGTTCATCAACGACCAAGGTGTTCCAATGAATTGGTTGAAGCAGTCAGAGACAGCGTTGCCCGGAACCCAAAAGTGTCGAATCGTCACCGCGCTCACCATTTTGGCATCAGTGGAACCACGTTGCTGTGCATTTTTAATGATTTGCATTTGTTTAATTATAAGGCGCAGTTAACACAAAAAACATTGCCAACTGACCGTCTACGTCGCTGGGAGTATGCCCAAACAGTCGCGCATGGTTGATGCTGAGGCTGATTTTTGGAAGCAAATTGTGATGACTGACGAGGACTAGTTCACGCTCTCTGGCGGCGTTAATAAGCAAAACTGCCGCATTTGGGGACGGAAATCCACACGAGATCCACGAAATGCCGTTGCATGACCGGAAAGTGACTGTTTGGGCCGGCGTTTGCGCCAAAACCATTTGGGCCATTTTTCTTCAACGAAAACGGAACTGTCGATGGAAATCGATATCGGTGGATGTTGGCTCATTATGTCTGCCCACAAATGCGTGAAAAAGGCCTTGACGGTTACTGGTTTCAACAAAACGGTGCGCCACGCCACACTGCTAATGAAACAATCCAGTTTCTGCAACAAAAATTCCCTGAACGTCTGATGTCAAAAAGAGTTGATATTGACTGGCCATCCAGGTCTCCAGATTTGACCCCACCGGACTTCTTTTTGTGGGGTTGGGATCTAAAAAGGAATGGAAAACGTAGCAAAACGGGCACATTTTGTTTTGGCCAATAAAGGTGGCCGCTTGATAGATGTTGTGATCAAAAACTAGTCCCAATAAATTGTAAAGGACCATGTTTAATAAAAATACCTGATTACAAAGTTATTTCATGCTTACATACCCACATAATAGATGGCGCACCCTGTTTTTTTTTTTTTTTTTTTTTTTGAAGTGTTAATGGACGGTAATCGAGTTTGGGTATTGTTGAAAATGGTTCGTAACTGATTTAAAATGCGAAAAACTTAACCAACCCTTATCTCTTATTTTGACAGCATTACAAATCATCTACAATGAGTATTATATTATTACAAAGATAATAAACTGCAGAACTTTTATTACTAAAGCTATGTTCCGAAGAAGGTATAATTTTTCACTTCGCTCAGTTTTATGCCTTTGAAAGGTCTATCTATTTTCTCTAATCAAACATGCATTATAGAATCCAACGACGTTAATTTTGTGTTATCTCTACAAATAAAAAAAAAGTAATAACGATATTTTTTGACGGAGGGAATTCAGCATGAACGTGAAAAAAAAATTATTTGTAACTGTAGCCCCTAGAGAATCATAGTTTTCACGAAAAAACATCAAAATGCGTTCACCATTACCAAAAAGTTTTGTCAACTCATGTACCAAACACCCTCTATATTTTGAGGCATTTTTGGGGGAAGACCGTGTTTACCTTTGATTTCTGTTTCAAATCTCTGCCTTTTTTTTGATACTCTGGGTCAACCGTCATTAATTTGTAGGAGGACTGTGACTTGAAAGATGCTGGCACTTCTACTGAAGACCTGACAATCTTCTGCAATAATTGCAAACAGGCAATAGCTGATGGCAACCTAGTTAATGGTGAATTGGAATTGTGCACCGATTTGCACAAAGCCATTGCAGAGTCCATGCTCAAAAATAAGGTACGTATTACAAGCATATAGTTTCATTTCAAACATGTTGTGCATAAACTGTAATCTTTGAGCTTTGTTAGTTGTCAGATTTAACCAAAAAACACTGTCATTCAGTATTCAATGGTCCCCTGAACAAATGAAGAGTTAGTAACTATTATAAATGTTTTCTGATTTTGTTGTTTTGATTCCTGTATGTTATCCATGTTGTGTTGGCCAGTGAATAAAACGAAGAAAATTAGTTTACTGATTCTGCGGCTACGTCAGTGATCCATGGTTTTCTTCAAAGAAAAGGGTGTGTGCTATTGGCATTGTCCCCTTTCCTCTTGCTGAACTAATTTTCTTTAACATTTGTGGATGTTAGCATGTATGTGACTTGTAATTGGACAGTGTACAGTGAATATATTATTTCTTATCTCTCTCATTTTTGAAATTCAGCAAATGTGCATATGTAATTTCCAGAATGGATAATAAAAAGTGGATGCGCAACTAATTTCTAGCTTTGCATGTCAAGTAAATGTATTTGAGACAATCCAATCAAATTATCATCAACACATACAGCTTAGACCTCCAGTAATGCCATCTCTGAAGCAGATTTTACATCACCTCAGAGCCAAAAATTTATAACTGAAGCATCATGACGATTAGGCAACACGTAAAACTACAAAACGAGTTCACCACGTGCCCACCAGCTAGTGCTAAGTTTACATCTTGTAATACTGTCATTAAAAAACAACACAATTTGAAGTCGATGGTTTTTATTTCCTAATTTAAACTTGTTCAAGGTTCCAACCGAATCTGTATCTGAAAAGTTGCTTCGCAAGCGCAAAGTGATTCCCTTCTATCACGAATTGGATGACTCGTTGTGCAGCAGCCTGACGGAGTTCACGCATGCGACTGAAGGCAGTCAAGGCTTCGACGAACCCAGCGACGTGGACAGCGTCGAATCGGAGGAACAGATGCGACCGAGGAAGAAGCGGAAACTGGAAGTTGAAGATGAAAATGGGTATGGTGGACAGGCCAAGTGCAAGGGTGCCGTGCGGAGGAGGATCAAAGAGATCAATGGAAAGTCTGGGGATTACGAAAAGTTGTTCACGCAGGATAGAGAATTCAGGTTCGTATGAGATTTCAACAGGAACTTTGTCCGAGGCTCCCGGACCTCTTGACTTGATAGTTCGGATCTCCAGTTCGATACTCCAATTTGTGGAGTGGTCTGAGACTACTCGAATTTCCAATTGTTACTTTTTCTTGTCTTCCTATAGGACGGAGACTCGCGTACAACCTGAGATAATGTGATAGAATCATATCTCATTGAAACATTCACTTTGCGCAGAAAGGTACCTCTTCTGTTCTGCAAGTAATCCAGAGAGCGTGGTAAACGCCCGAATTAATACTTTCGTCGAACTCAGTTAATGAAAGTCAAGTTAGAGGAGACTAATTTTTATTGATAATAGAATTCCAGACTCAATATATGTATATATAATGTGTTCGGGTGTATTGATATAATAGTGTAGCTCCTGAAGATGGCTCCATAGAGAATGCCGAAAGCTCGAGATTACTGTTATACCCTAAAATTTTACCAATTTCCCAAAATCGTTGCAAACCACACTTGAAAAAAATGAAAATTTAAAATTATTTCCATGACGCCGCAAAATAGCTCCCTCGGTATCTCGGGTTATACATCTTGACAGTATGGATGTTCGATACGATCCTATATTTAGAAGTATCGGTACTTTTGCTTCCCATACTCGATATTTTGGATCGATACTTTTATATACGACACTTCAGATTACATTTCTTCTTTGTTTCCTTCCGCTGTATATCGATAATTTTATTCCAATTCGATACTTCCTAAAACGATAAGAATCGATATATATATATATATATTTACATCTTAAGACCATACTGCTTCCTTTCAAAGACAAAGCATTCTGCGTCCACCGTTAGGAATTGCGCTAGCATACATTTTGATGTGTATATAGGTTCCTCATTGAATTCTGCTTATACCGATATACTTTTTATTGTTCGTATTATGAAGGCACCAATATACACTGTATACACTTTTTTCGCGAATTAAATATTTTGATTCCCTCTATATGACAATCTAAATTACTACCATCAGTATAAATCTGTACGTAAGTAGAACTATTTCGGTTCCATAAGTTGTATATTTAACGTAGCAATGGTTAATTTGCTTCCGACAGTGTTGCGAAATTTACCATCTTCCAGTTCAGCTTAATTATTAACTTGGTTTTTATCTGACATGTAAGTTATTGGTAAATAGATATTATTATATGTCAAATTGTACTATGACTTTTTAGACACAATATTTCTTGAAGAAAAAGATTATTTAGATTATATCTCACAGAGAAAGGCGCTACCAACGTGAAGAATGTATAAATAATACTGAAAGAAGTAAAATCAAACCGAAATTTATAAGAAAATCGGTAGAGGCACATTTGACACGCAGTTACATGAAGTTATATGAAATGAGCCATCAGTCTACAACTTTGTATCAACCTAGGCCCAAGACAATGAATACCTTATTACAGTCAATGTGGAGATTTGACGATATAGCCGCAGTAATGGTAACATAGATTTGGAAGAAAATAATATGATAACCATTGTGCCACTAGCCGCACACCTCAACATATCGGCTAAACATGCTTATAATGTTAATGCTTACAATATCTCGTAGTGGAATACTTTTGAACTGAAAAAAGGGGGAGAGCTGCCAATGAATTTCTAACGGGTCTCCCGGTATTTTGGAAGTAATTGCAAAACACCTATCAATTGTGAAGCAAACTTATACCAGGCTTATAAAACAACTCGTATCATGAATTCGCCAGTTGTACAGAATCTAAATAATAAAGACGTTTATTATTATTATCAAAATTGAGTCAACTATTTAATTTAACGGAAGTGAAATCTGAGAGATGTCCAATTTTATGGGGCATATACTAGGGGTAGATGGAGATGTAAATCGCAGCCCCTATGCATCAATGTCTGAATTGCTAATTCTGATGGACAAGGGATAAGCTAACGGAAACAAAGGAAAATAATTAGAAGAAATAACAGTGAATTTAGTACAAGCTCTTTTGGGGCAGAACATATCTGATAATGAGCATGTCGAAAAGAGGGAGGATGAAAAAGAGGACCAGGAGAAAAAAGAAGTAAAAGAAAAAGTTATCAAATAGCAGTGCAACGCAAGGTGGTATGAACGTTTATAATAAATATTTCCATAAACTATGACAAGAAATACACACATTTACTGATGATACCCTCTGATAGCAGTCTAGGCACAACTAGCGGTCAAAATAAATAAACTCAAGTGAGCTTGATTTCTTTATTTTCATTCACATTCAAATTTTACAACTTATTTGCTTTTTTTTTGAATACACATTTTGTATAAAAACTTTAATCTTTAGCCAGTCTTTATTGGCTAGCAACTCGGGGTATAAACTTTTAATTTCTTCACAGTCCTTTCTTTTTGGAGATTTTTTCATCTTTATGTTCTTATTAAAGAAGAATGTTACTGCTTCCTTCTGTTCACTAGGCCATGGTGTAAGAATACGCTTTTTCTTATTGACAGCTACAGGTAATTCCGTTTTCTTTCCTTTTTGCTCTGACACTACTGTTTTATTAGATAACATTTATCTTATTTCTTTCTTTTTTCCTGATCCTCTTCTTCCTTTTCCATATTTTCTCCATCCTCGTCATCACACCCGTTCTCCTCTAATAGATCTTCTTCTAAGTCCACTGTTATTTCCTCTAATCATTTTTCTTTATTTTCACCAGCTTCTCCATTTTCCATCAGAATTAGCAATTTTGAAATTTTCGCGGTCTGGTACAAATCGTCGGGTAGCCTATATGCGTCTTTATGTACCCCAGGTGTATGTCCCATGAAATTGGACAACTGTTCGATTTCATTTTCGTTTAAACTAAATAGTTGACTCAATGTTGCAAGGTGTTTTCTAAGCCTGGTACAAGTAATTGCTTGAGGATTTTTTACTTCACAAGCATGAGCATATTTTGCCATTACTTTATATCCCTGAATTGGCCCGGTGAGCCGTGGTTTGCCAAAAAAGTAAGGATTTTCTTTTGGGACAAAATCATTCCCCACTTTTAGTAATTCTTTGACATGAAGCTGTACATCGTTGCTGAACAATACCGGTACGCCACGGCCTCTTTTACCTCGTATCACAACTCTTTTCAGATTTTTTATCAGTAGTTTTTCCACCTCGGTTATGACTTCTTCAAATTCTTCATATTCGCCACTTTTAATTTCAGAACTCTCATAAGTGCGAAGAAACATCCTTTGCAGTTCACCTGGTCTTTTTCTATTCAGTAGTATTACCCTGAAATATACTGTCTCCAACAGAGTATTGTAAGCGTTCGCATCAGCAGCATTTCTAGCCAACCTGTTCACTGCCTCTCCTGCTTTCAACAACAAGTAGTTTTTTAAAAGCCTAAGGTCTGTTGCTAATGGCACAATAGTCGCTTTATTGAATTTTATCAAGTTCAAATCATTGCCAGCGCGGCCAGAGACATCAAATCTCCAATTCGATTGAAGTAAATTAATCATCGTTTTGAGGCTAGCTGTTTCAACTGATGGTTCATTTTTTATAACCATGTGTATTGCAATGTCACAACACTGTTTCAGTGCGGTACTTATATTCATGGCAAATGTGGGAGAATCAAATGTGTCATTAACAGTATCGTAGTTTGCTACTGATTTTGTAGCTTCAACTAGTTGGTCATAGTGCTCCGGTTTCAGGCCATCAAACAGATTGTGTATTGTTGGCTCTAGTTTTTTCAATTCTAGTAATATTCTGGAAAGCTCTCTCATGTTTCTACTCATTACATTAATAAAATGCTTTTCTCTATGGGTTTTCAAATATCTAGCACCATAGGCACAAATAAGATAATAATTTTTTGCCTCACGAGATATTTTGTCTGCTCTCATTCTGGGAAAGACTTCGACTTTCAATCTTTGGTCAATTCTTTTATTTTTTACGAGAAGATTCTGCGTTTCAGTTTGAGCATTTTTGCTGACTGACCTTCCAAGCACTTTTTTTTGTGTCTGTATAAAAACTTTGATCTGTAGAATCCAAGACAATTTCCGCACGGAAGAAAAGATGCACTTGGTGAACGAGCCTTCTTCACAGGTTTGACGCACTCTTCTGAATTTTTTATGAATTTGACTTTTTTCTTCAAAAGTGCAAGTAATTTTCTCCTTTCTACAGAATTCTTTTGATGTGAAAATATTTCCTGAACTTTTGTACGTCCGTTTCACAGAAATAACACATATTGGTCTGGCGTCTATATTTCTTCGATGCTGCGAGTGTAGAGGGCTCTGCAGATTCACCTTCACCAGCAGCACAAATCAATGGCGGTTCATTCTCCGTTTCCTGAAACAAGCGATGATTAAAAAATTGAAATTATGTATTGGTGAATCATATAGTCCTAGTCATATCAAGTGTAAAATTAAAGAACATAGTAGTTTGGAAAACAGTGATCTCTCAACGTAAAACTACTACCATATGGCCAGGGCTCTTAACCTTGCCTTAGTTGGCCGGGACTATCATTCTTGCCCTAGTAGCCCGGAGGTCATTCAAGGTGAAATATGAGCGTCACCCCAGGACATATCTAAACGTAATATTTTTCGCTCATTTCATTGCAGGAGTCAAAAATGAGGATCTACGTTTAAAACTCTACCTTTAAATGACCTTCAAGGTCAAAGAAGAATCCAAGGTCATCTTCTGATAGCTGAGGATTAATCCTACAACTTTTATTTGAAGTATTTCACCCTAAAATGAAGTCCCGAAGAGTTACCCATTAGTGGCGATTTGACGTTGAAGATCACTCAATGTGAAATATAAGGATCGCTCAAGGTGATGCTTGAATTTAAAATGTTCCGCGAGTATCATTACTCGAATCAATAATAGGTCTTTACATTATTTGAAATTTTTTTAACCTTCAAGGTCAAAGTCAAGGTAAAAACCAAGGTCAACGACCGATAGATGAGGCATAATCCTACAACCCTTATTTGAAGCATTTCTGAAAAGTATTCCCAAATAGTTGTCGAGCCGTCACGGTATTTTGCCACACCACATTATGCCATATATTGCTAACAACGAACATGGTTTTGTGATGTACATGTCGTGAAACATTAAAAAAGTATTATCTTGATTTAGAAATGTTTCGCAATTACAAATACTTCCCCGCCAATTGGCGCGAGAAGTAAAAAAGTATAACAAATGGCAAATTCGCAGGATTAATATTTGGTGGACTTTTTGGTAATTTTTATAACCTAACCGTTTTCACGCATATTGAAATAAAAAGTACATGGATGAGGCTATAAAAATAGACAAAAAAGTACTAAATAGTAAAATATCTCATGAGCTCAAACCCAAACTTCAAACAGAACATAAATTACCTTTTAAGTGCAATCTGTACAGCTGATATATTAGGTACCCAGACTTAGATTTGTCACAAGTCACAATACTCGTACATACGTATAAATCGTAAGAATTGTGCTGTAAACAAGTGATTTCAAACAGGGCCAGCATTTGGAATACCAAAGGATACCAAAAAATCGCAATGCTCAGTTCATATAGCTATAACTTACAGTTAGTATGCTTCTGTCGCCATGATGTGTCAGAAAGTAACACAGTGGTGTTAGATTACAAAAGCAAGCTAAATCCGCCACTGTCTATAGCTTATGAAAAACTATGACTAATGCGATTTTTGAAGGGAAATTCGGATAAAAGATTAACGACCATTGCTGTAAAGTTTTATGGGTGATTCTTCACGAACGCAAAAAAATTCTCCCACCTTATCCCTCAATTTTGAGCCATCCAGAGATTTTGAAAAATGATTAGGGGACTGAAACGTACAGCAAAAAGCTTAAGCATTTTTTGTATTTTTTTTTTGTTTTAAAAAATTCAAAACTTTTTCATACTCCTCTTAGGAGCAATCTTGTGTCTAAAAAAATCCATATGGAGGTGCCAAAGATTTGCAGGCAGACTGGCAGACATGAGTAGCATGGATTTTTGGGATTGTGTGTCACGAAATATTAAAAAAAGATATTTCGATTTCGAACCTTTCTGAAAATTGTCATGGGAAGTACAACGCCTAGTATAAGAAATTGTCGCTATTGAATATTTGTCTCAATCAACGTAAAGAAAAAGTTTTATAAAATCTTGAAGGCTAGGTTGTCACAAAATATTCTCTCCCCGTGGGCCAAAGGACTATTAAGACTTACAAGAATCTAGTCATTGTTGAAACTAACCTTTTCTTGTCGAGTATCATTTCCACTCTTGTCCTCACTTGGAGATAATGATCTGTTACAAAGCCATCTATTTGTTTTTCGTTATTCCCGAATTTCATTACCTGAAATTTTGAATCAATCAATCAATCGAAAAACAATCATTCCTCACCAGTTGGCGTGGGTAGTAAAAACACAACTTACCTCTTCTTGACTGCTAGCCATTTCGGTCTCAAAGAAAGTTACTCGTATTTAACAAGTTGAACAGGCAACAGAAACTCACTGGCTGCAAAATCATACTCAAAACGTTGGGAATCAAGATACGACTGGATAGATGATGTTGTTATACGTATAGACGCGACATGCAGCGTTGCCAATGATTTTTAGAAGAGGAACCAAAATAATCTACGGAATGAAGGCAAAGCTCCAGTGAGCATATTTATGCCTCCGCGTAGCGGAATTTCTGTGAACTAAAATCATATTTTTTGGTTACAAAGGTAGTAATAAATTGCATCCACACATTATTCAATTGCAGCCATCTGGTGCCAGGTATCATAGAACAAAAACTCAACACAGATTCTGCTGAAGAATCGCGTAGGAATCTGTAAAGATTGAAGCATCTCTGGTCTTCTAGAGCGGCAGAAATCGAGTTAACTATTTTGAGTCCGATATATGGTATCAATATAGTCATGGAGTCAAGATGTAATGTGCCGTGCATGTTGATGGAAGCAAATGATTGACCTGGATGTAAATATATATATATATATATATATATATATATATATATATATATATATATATATCGATACTTTTCGTGGATCTAAACATCCCTAATCTTGACAGCTTATCGTTCTTGTCAACTGGGCTGCCTGGTGCGGTGTTGCCTTTACTATCTAACATTTTGCTAAAATCTTACGACAAAAGCTTCAAATTAAAGATTGACGAATATGAACGGATATGTATGGAATTTGAAAACTTGAACCGGATTGACGTTTTTCATGACTCAAAGGTCTTTGATCTACCACTGATCTTGGGACGGCATTTTCCTTATACCGAATTCAACGGCACTATTTACCGATTCCGTTTTTTTTTTGCCGGTTCGGCAACACTGCAGATGTGCAGATCACTTCAAAAGCAGTTGATATCCCAGGCGTGTTATGATAATAGAAATAACAAGAAAATATAACAATGTTTGGAGATATATTTTCATAAATATTTACTTTTGATTCTGACATAATATCTACACGATGAATGATAGGTGGATGCGGATACTTTTACAAATATCGATGTTTTCGGACCCAGAAATGCAGAATGTGCTGTTTGTTTACATTTGGTGTGGATTTCTAGATCATAAATTGGCAAAAATTGTTTTTGATGTAACAAAAGATGACGAACTAGTTGGAATACGTTTTATATCCCTTTTTTGCAAAATAACAAAAATCGGTACATTTCTACAGGTACGTATTATGTACCACACGCTGTACGTGATATACAGACAAAACTAGATTGCCATGCATGAACAGTCGTCAAAAACAGTGAAAACATCCTACTAAATATAATAGCTAGAAAATCGACCTATTATTTCTCTCATTTTCATTGGTCCATTTAAATAACTGACCGTCTTTTGTGAAATGATAAAAATTTGAAATTCTATGAAAGTTATCCTAATTCTAAAGCACAAAGACATAGTATTACATCTATAATGTACCCTTATTTATAAGGCAACCGTTTTTTTCACGACTTGACTCAAAATTTCAATAGAAATCACTGATAATCAGAGAGCTTTGACCGCTTCCGTCTAATTGCATTTCGATAAGGTCTTTTCCTATTGACCGTCAAATATTAATGTTGGTGAAATTGGCCCTAAATCAACAGACGTGCTGCTGCTGGCGGCTACTATGCACTGATGGACATGTCTCTACGTACAGTAACATGCAACCTCCTGAACTTTAATAGCACCCTTTGTATGAGTAAATTTGTAAACAACATTCCGTTGATACAACCGACTTTTACGCCCCTTACGTCAAACTACACGATCCGATTCTTTACAGGTTCCATCCCTTGAGCCTCCTCAACCTCGCGCTGAACGTGATCAACAAGCAGATCGATCCGGAGTACGAACCCGAGGAATACCTGATCGAGCAAGTGAACCCCAAGTGCAAGTACTGCGGCAAGCCGTTCCTCAACCTGAAATTGCTGGCCGTGCACGAGCAACAGCACATCGACGTCGAAGTCGGCGAAAAGATCGACAACCCGGTCCCATGGGACGAATCCAGGGAGGATGCTGAGGTACGCAACAAGTGGCTCAACCACTTTGACGAGAACGGATACGCGGACGAGGATATTGTCACGCCGGATGACCCCCTCAAAGCTGACATCGACGATGTAAGCCTCGTATCTAAAACCATCCCTTGGCCTTGATGTGCTTCGTTGTGTTCTTTGTAGGAAAGGTAGACATGCGCGGTCGTTTGTAGCTCGTTTGCTGTTGAGAGACTAGACTAGAGGCTTCGAAAGCTTTGCATTAGGTAGAGAACAGTCTGATTCTATATACAGGATGTCCCAGAAGTCGACGTCGAGTTGGAAACGGGGTATAGGCCAAGTCGTAATAAACTGGTGGCTTTGAAACAAGGAAAATTTTACCAACATTCAAATCTCGATATTTTCGGAACGTAAAGAGATATCGAATTGCGGTATTCAGGAGGTTCTTGACCAACTCTTCGAGAACACGTATAGGGTTCGACCGGTATTATATCTTTTATGTAACTCAAATATCTTTCTTCAACGAAAACGTTTTTAAAAAAGATTTATTTATGAGAAAAACCAAATACAACGATGTTAATTGAAGTGCTTGTTCAGCATCTTCTTCTCTATAGACTGGTACATAACTTGTATCCACTTATACCGGCAGAGAAAAGGAAGTTGTTCTTTTAGCAAAGTTTGCGGTTATGTCAGATTCTCAATTTTTGATCTTTTGAATTTTTCTATGCAACTTTTCGGTCTTTGGACTTCTCAAATTTTTCGAAAGTTGGCTATGACTCGAATTATTGAATTTTTAAAAAAGTGTTACATTTATCCCTAAAAAACGGACTTGTGTATACTCTATCGCCGCATTGGAGAGTGTTTGGACTTTTTTCATACTGTCCACGGTTAGTGCTTCCTCTGACTGCGGACCACTGTCATCAACGTTTGAACTTTAGCAGAGAACGGCGACATTGGGAGGCAGAATGGCAAAATGTTCTTCAGTCTAGGTGCGCACGATGGTCGTAGAAGGGTAAGACGCCGACGTGATATTGGATCTGCTGTTGAGAGGCATGTACACAGGACTGTTGGAGTAATGGTTTGGGGGGCTCTTGCCTATGGTAGCAGATCACTCCTCTTTGACCACAAATCACTGTACTGTATCTAGAAGGCCGTCCACACGTCCTTTTTCATCAAGGCAACGCACCTCCCCATATTGCTCGTCGTACTACGGACTTTCTTCAAGAAGCAGGCGTTTATGTTTCGCCGTGACCGGATTTAAATCCCATCGAACATGTGTAGGAGAAGACTATCCACTTTGCACCATCCGCCTCAGACTCTACCACAGCTAATCCACGCAGTTTGAGTTGCTTGGAATGAGGTGTCACAACCACACATCGATCTAGACGTATACAGCTGCGGCGTCGCCCAAGACATTATTTTTTCTCCTTATTACTTGTCAATAAAATTTCGCGAGAATGATATCGCTTCATTATTGATGTAAGATGACCTCATTGCCAAAAAATCAAGTTGAAGTTATCATTTTTTTCTGGGTCTAACATTTCTAATGTCACCGAGTATATATACTAAGTGACATATAAATCCGAACACCCAGTTTAAATGGTTTTATTTTAATAAAAGTTGGTGAATGTATTTATCTTACTGTAAATAACAAGTGAAAAAATTTTCAGCCTTATCAGTTGGACATTCCGGTTTTTATACTGCTTTTTTTTAATTCACTAAAAATGGATATTTCAGCCGCAGTAAAGAATCAACGTTGACGGATTTTGGTTCTTGACATCCTTTACCATCGGTTACGATGCCTAGAGTACGGAGACCTGTACGATTTCGTCAACTTAGTGAGTTTGATAGAGGCCGTATAGTGGGACTTCGGGAAGCTGGACTTTCTTTTTGGGCAATTGCAGTTAGAGTGCAAAGAAGTGTAGACACTGTGGTTAGGTGTTGTCAGGCATGGCTTCGAGAAGGCCGTACGCAAAGAGCAAGGGGCACTGGACGCCGCCGTAGAACAACAGACCGTGAAGATCGCCGCCTAAGATTATTGGCCTTAAGGGACCGTTTCTCCACTACCAGGTCCATTGCAAATGAATGGTTTGCAGAACACGGAAGACCTATTGGCATGCGAAGTGTTTACCGACGAATGAGAAGTTTTGGCTTGTTTTCATACCGGCCACACTGGGTCCTCCCTTTAACTCGAGAACACCGACGTAATCGCCTTGAGTGGTGCAGACAACGGTCACTCTGGGATCAGGAATTGAACAGTATTGTCTTTAGTGACGAGTCTCGATTTTGTTTAGGCATGCACGATGGTCGTGCCAGGGTTAGAAGGCGACGTGGTGAAAGACATGTTCATCACACTTTTAGAGTTATGGTTTGGGGTGCTATAGCTTATGGTTCCAGGTCACCTTTAATCTTCATCAGAGGTAACATGAACGCGCAGCGTTATATCCACGAAGTTCTAGAACCCCATCTTTTACCCTATCTTGACACCCTGGCAGATCCACCTTTCCAACAAGATAATGCCCGACCACATGTTGCAAGAGTCACAATAGACTTCTTTCAACATAATGATGTCACATTGTTACCATGGCCACCAAGATCTCCCGACTTATCCCCAATTGAGCACGTGTGGGATATGATGGGTAGGAGATTGCTCAATTTGCAACGTCCTCCTCAGACTCTAGAAGCACTTCGAGAGGAGTTGGTGGTTGCCTGGAATGAGATACCACAGGAGGACATTGACCACCTGATCAGAAGCATGCCTAAGCGCGTTGGAGAATGCGTAGCACATCAGGGTGCATCCACACATTATTAAAGGTCAAAGGGCTTTAAAGCAGTGCAATCATTTTGAAATTTTTATCATTTACTTATTATGCTTCATTAAGTACTTATACAAAATTTTATTAAAATAAAACCATTTAAACTGGGTGTTCGGATTTATATGTCACTTAGTATATCATGGCAAGCGCCAATTACTTTTTTTTATCAAATCTCGTGATGGCAAATAATTTTCAATCCAAACTTTGCTATCAGTACCACAAAATATAAACTTTTAATCAGGTGACAAGTGACATTTTTCGCGTGAAGTTGACTGCAGAATTGATTAAATCGGATTAGCCTGTTTATACCGAGAATGACGAATCCAAATCTTAATCCAATCCCACTTATCGGCTCAGCCTACTTAGAGGAGTGTTTGTATCCCGAATTTTTAATCTCAATCCTAAGATCGTCCTGACATGTTGCATGGGTAAATTTTAAATTTTAATTGTCTATATAACAAATCGCTGATATTCCATCTGAAAAGGCAGTTTTCATTTTCAATAATTCGCAATATAGTTGTCTCATATTGTTATAAGATATATATTCTTGGAATATCAGTATATTTGGGAAACATATCTTTAGCGTGCATGCACTTTTATTTTGGTTCTGGGTACTTTTTTTAGTTGCAAGTCTCAATTTCATATTGCATGATTTTATGCGAATGTGTAGCGTCATAGTAAGTCTCGTTTATTTTTAATAATTTTGCTGCTAGAGATCGACCGATATGGGATTTTCGCCAATACCGATGATCCGCTGATACCGATAGGTTTATATATCTGTTTTATCGGCGACCTTGAGATAAGTCTTCGCCTGGTAATAGGCTACTTGTCTCATATCTAATTTCATAGAATAAATGATATTTCAATTTTTAAAACACCATCACGAAGTGCCTAAAAACTGCCAATAAAAAAGTTCCATATTTCTTGAAATAAAGTCAGAAAAAATGAGAACGCTTTTGCCAAAATTTAGTTTTTCGCAGAACGCAGCTTTTTTATAATTTAACCCGAGCTGTATCTTCCGCAGGTATTGAGATTCCCATGCATAGGATCCTCAGTCCAATAAAAAAAAGTATGTTTTATTTTTAATACGAAACGGTGAAAACACTATCGGCCATGATGTGACGTCCTAAAAATCGTAAACCAGAAACGTAATCCGTATTTCACCCGTAGTCTTCAAATACTGGGTGCGCCATCTATTACTTTTTTTTACCTATAAGTTTATGTGTTACCATGTGAGTCAAAAGTCATGTGGTATGCATAAATAAACTGTCAAAGGTATGCCATTTATAGTCATGGATTCGTTTACAACACAACAACGTATTTTGGTTATCCAAACTTATGACGAAAACGGTACAAATATAGAAAATACTTCGTACTAGTTTTGGCCGACATGGACGCCCTACAGAGCCTGGAATTTGTTGAATTGTTAATCCTTTTGAGGAAACTGGTTCATCTGAAGGTCGTAGACCATACCAACATGCTCGTCCAGCTCGTACTCGTGAAAACATAGCCGCAGTGAGTCAAAGTATGCGAGAAGATCCAACCGCCTCGACTAGACACCGTTCGCAACAATTGGGAATTAGTGAGACCACTTTACGCCGGATTTTACTCATTGATTTACACCTCCATCCATACAAAATCCAAATAACACAAGAATTGAAGTCTTCAGATCATCAGCAGCGGCATGTTTTTGCTAATTGGATGCTGAAAAGAAAAGACGGATTTTCGGCCAAAGTGCTCTTTTTTGATTAGGCTCATTTTCACCTCAATCGGTACGTGACTAAGCAAAATTGCAGATTCTGGGGGGCTGAAAATCCACACCAATATCATGAACAACCTCTCCATCCTGAAAAAGTGACTGTTTGATGCGGATTATGGGCTGGTGGCATCGTTGGACCATTCTTCTTTGAAGATGCCGAAGAAAAGGCCATTACCGTCAACGGGGAACGTTATCGCGGCACTTTTTGTGGCCACTATTGGATCGTATTGGTGACGACGATTTTTGGTTTCATCAAGACGGAGCAACGGCTCACACATCTCGCCAAACAATCGCCTTATTGCACACGAAATTTCTAGTCCGCATAATTTCACGAAATTCATATGTCAGTTGGCCCCCGAGATCGTGCGATTTAACACCTCTTGACTATTTTCTTTGGGGATTTTTGAAAGGAAAAGTGTATTCGAATGGTCCCCGGAAAATTTAAGACCTAAAGCGCAATATTCGGACTGAAATTGCGGCCATAGACCCGATTACCCTGGGAAAAGTCATTGAAAATTTTGATGTTCGGATATTGGCCTATAAACGAAGCCGCGGTAGTCACATGACTGATATTATTTTTCATACCTAAATGGCATAAACCTACCTTTATTAATCAATAAAAAAATTCGATTTCACCTCGTAAAAAGCTTGTTGGTTTTTCAAATAGAAAAAAAAGTAATAGATGACGCACCCCGTATTTCTAAAAAAGTCCAGTCGACGTTAAAAGCTTCTCGTTTTATTGAATTGCTGTAATTTTTGCTGAAAAATCCCATACACAGCTTATTTTAAGAGGTTTATTTCTTGGCCAGGCAGCTCGTAATCGCCAAACGATTTAACTTGGATATCGATTTGCAAGCTTTATTGTAATCCTAAACACAATTGCTTCTCATCACCTCCAGGTGATCGAAGCAGAACCAGAATGTGTTCTGACTGAAACTGCCGAACAAGAAGGCGAAGCGGAAAACGAAGCTGATGGTGAAGCCGACGCGGAAGGCGAGTCTGCAAATGACCAACCAGAAAAACCACTAATGACCGTGACCGATTCGCATAGGACGGAGGTCGAAGACAAAATTATCCTGAAAGACCAGCAGCCAATGGTCAACGGGATGTACCTAGGCGATTACAGTAAGGAAGAGAGGAAGCAGTTCTACCAAACTATGAGGATACAGGGAGTTAACAAGAAGTTCTGTCATTTGTGCAGGTGAGATTTTGTACAAATTTGAGTTTTTTCAAAAAGAGTTCTCTGACTCTGACTTCCATTTATTTTTTACTTCCCACGCCTAGTTGCGGGGACGTATTGTAATCGCGAAAATGACATGTGCAACACTTGTTTCCGTCTGTCTGTTTGCTAATCCTATAACCGCCTATACCTTGAGAAGTACCGCTCGGATATTGATAAAATTTTTACACAATGTTACTACTGTCCCAAGAGCTTTGTAGTTTTTGAAAATCGCTCCAGTGATGAGGAGAAAAATCGCCCAAACATCGTTTGTTTATGTGTCAGAGGATCCTGATCATTTTCGGAAATTTTTTGTATCGGTTAAAAATTTGGGGTTAGGGGTTGCAGATGATGGAGGAGGGTATATCTCAATTTTTTGACGCTGTATTTATACGCCTCCAACCCCGGTAATTCTACGGACCAGTTAGGCATATTTCACTTATCATTTACCCTTAAAACTCAGAAATAGAGTTTTTGGAGACAAAAGTCGCGTGTCGGTACGTGCGACGAGGTACCCCGATGGCAGTCAGCAGTCGCTTCCGCACTACTCTGGGCTATGTGCAATGTGAATGCCAATATCGTCATTACGGGAATTTCTTTCAGAGGAGGAGGGTCATTTGTTTGTACATGTCCATAGCTTTTTTCCCAAAAGGGTTAACTTCTGCCAAAGAGAATCCTTCATGAATGATGTCAGCGTTGCGTGGGTAGTAGTTACTTGAGTCTCCACTTATTCTGTTTTAAGAAGTGGAGACTATGATTTATATAAGTACTAAAAATATTCAGATAGGTATCTCTTATATAAATGAAGATTTGAAACTTGTCTCAAAATGGTTAGCATCTAACAGACTAAAATTAAATACAAGTAAAACGAAAGCCTTGTTAATCGGAAAAACACAATGTACAAATGTTCAACTGAATATTGATGGTGAAGATATTGAATTCGTAGAACATTTTAAATACCTGCGGGTTTTTGTTGACTCTCGATTAATTTTTGATATTCATTATGAAAAAGTTATAAATAAGATTAGTAGTAAAGTGGGATATTTATCGAGAGTTTCTGGATGTCTGAGTTCATATAGCAGAAAAATTATATGTAATACCATCATTCTTCCAAATTTCTTGTACTGTTCGACTATTCTATATTTAGCAAATAATTCCATTTTTGAAAGATTGCAAATTTTACAAAACAAGTGCATGAGAATAATACTGAATAAAGATAAATATACTCCAATTAGGCAAATGCTTAGCAAATTAAAATGGCTTAATGTAAAAAATTTTATCAAATATCTTGTAATGATATTCATTTATAAAGTAAAAAATAATATATTTCCATCCAGTCTAACTAATTTAACATCGTCAAATGTCGACCATCATTTACCTAATACCAGAAATAAAGATGACTTCCATTTAATGACCAAAAAGAATAACATATGCTACAAATCTGTATTCCATCAAGGATTGATTGAATATAATAAATTATACTCAGAGATAAAAGACCAGAAAACTTTGACAAAATTTAAAGTAAAATTGAGAAATCACTTGTTAAATCTACAATTATAGGTTGCCCAGCATTTACATCATACACCATATGGCTTGAATTTACTAAGTTGTTTACAATTATTCTGTTTATGTAGCCAAATGTGCTAAATAAATCTTTCTACTGCTACTACTACAATTCACAAGATATGACCAGGTTGTTCACATAAAAAACAAACAATAGGGACCGATAACACTGCGCTGTGGAATACCAATAAGAAGCTGAACCTCCTCCGAAAAAGCGGTTTCCATCCTTTGTTATCTGGAAACTTCTCATTTTGCTTTAGGTATACATTTAAGGACAACTGGGCCATCGAGAGCCATTACTTTTCATCAGCCTGTTACTACACGTGTCGCTATTGCGGCATGCGCTTTAACAAGCAGCGGCACAAATATGACGAACACGTAGCGGAGCATACGAAGAAGAACGACAAGTTCTCCGAGAAGGTTTATGCAGCCAGCAAGATCAGTAATGTGATGCCGAAGATACTTCAGCAACCGCGGCCAAAGAAGATCGTGGTGACCCAGCACACGGCGCCTCCTCAAGAAAGGCCACAGTTCGTCGGGCATCAGATCAAAGTCAAGAATTTTACTGGATCATCGCAAGGTGTTCATGGAAACATTAGGGTGAGTTAATTCAATTAATTTTCAATTTGAAACCTTTATTTTATATAGATTATGTCTTATATAAACGGGTACTATAAGTTTTGCAATACAGCTTTATTTATTGAATTCGTTCAAAGTAATTTCCACCACATTCAATACATTTCTCGATCCGCCAAAACCAGTCCATAAACCAACTCTGCCTCAGAAGGTCCTGATCGATAGAAAACCGTGCAAAGTCGCAGGTTGCAAGATCTAGACTGTAAGGACGGTGCTCAAGTTTCAGTCTAGTAGTGGTCAAATACTCGGTGCAGGCTTTGGCGGGGTGAGCTGGAGTGTTGTCATGGTGGAGGTATCAAGTGTCCGTTCTTGACTTTGGCCGCAGGTTTTTCATATACTCTATGACTTTAGGCAGGCACTGTTCCGTGTACCACTTAGCTGTGACTGTCTTCTGTGTGTCCAAAAATACTCATTTTTTTCTTAACAGATCGAGGTTTTCTGTCAGCTACGGGTGTGTCTTCATCATCAAAGACCCAAACTTTGTTTTCAGCCTTGGTCGGCACATCTTAATAATAGAGCAAAGTCTCGTCACGAATGGTCGCTTATTTTTGGAGTATGTAAAACCTTAATACTCAAATTCTGTTCATTGGTTATTATTACATCGATCTTAATTCGTGAAAAATTTGGAATCCTTGTGTAGTCATTAACTGTTTGCCATAGACCATGAAAGTTCAGTATATGTTTAAAATTTTTTACACAAAAATCTTGATTATCAAAATTTATATTGTAGTCTCCCAAGTGCACAGTGGAGCAATTTCGATAATACTGTTTTTCACAAACACTCTCAAAAAAGTAAATAAATCGGAGATCTGTAGTAAACGTGTACATTGTAATTTTGTTTCATCTTGATTTCAAAATTAATATACTACTATTGATAATCAACAACTACAGTATTATACAGGGTGTTTCAGTTTATTGTTGCATAACTTTAAGATTCGATAGAACTTTTAAAATTAATGCATAAAGTCTATATAAACATGGGCCGAAAAATGCGAGGCTTCCGAAATACAAGGTGTTTAAATTTACTTTCTAAAATAGTTTTTTTAAATATTTCGAACAATATTTGATGTATAACAGTGACAATTGGTATACAAGGGTTTTTTGGTACGACAAAACGAACCATGGGCATAGTTTTACTGTAGCCGCTAGAGGGCGCTCTCTACTGTACCTGTAGTGTATTAAAATGACCGAAAAATTTTTCTTAGTGCAATTTTTTGCTTTTTGAATAAAAAACTGATTCTTCGCACTTTTCAACATAAAAAAGCTCTCCTGTGAGTTTTCGTTATAGTTAGCCGGTTTTGAGATATTTCGATTTTTAAGGTTCGATGCATTTTTAATTATTTATGGGAAAATAATATTTTTTTTTAACATTTTCGATTTGGGCATTACAAGTAATTAAGATGTTCGTTTAGATTGTGTTTTTAAACACAGCAATAATTCCTAACTCCAAATAAACACAAAAAAACAGAATAGTAATTTGTTTAATTTTCCAATATTATTTTTAACAAATTAAATTAATGATTTACAACTAAAATGCTATTGGATAGTTAGGACAAACATACAAAATCTAAAGTAGTTGCTCCAAATGTAAACCCAATTGTTCAATACACAATTCACATCTACGAATGATCGAACGTGGTATAGCATTATTCAAATAAGGCCTTATTTCATCACATGCATTCCTGATTATGTCTATTAGCATATCGCTTGTGGTTACGGGAGTCTGGTACCCTTTTTCTTTTAGAAATCCCCACACAAAGAAATCTAATGGATTTAGGTCAGGGGATCGTGGAGACCAGGCGACTGGTCCTCCACGGCCGATCCATCTTTCTGGATAATTTTCGTCCAGCCAGTTTCTAACTATTCTCGAATAATGAGCTGGACAACCATCAAGCTGGAACCAGGCCAATCTTCTTAAATCTAACATAACATCATCCCACATATTTGCATGTTCAGCCTTTAAAAATTCCAAGAAGGTCGCAGCATTTAACCTTGCAGGCAAAAGGTAGGGTCCAAATAGTCGATTACGGTAGATACCAATCCACACGTTCACACTAAATTCATGCTGAAAATTTCTTTCCCGAACTGCATGTGGATTTTCATGCGACCAAATATGTTGATTATAAAAATTTAACACTCCACGTCTAGTGAAGCATGACCCATCGGTCCATAAAACGTTACTTAAAAACTCCCTATTATTATCAGTTCTATCAAGAATCCACTGACAAAATGTGATTCTTCGTTCTCCGTCCCCTGGCTGTAGCCCTTGCACAGGTTGCAAATCGTAAGGACGTCTATGGTCATTTCTAAGAACACGGTGAACATGGCTTGCTGAAATTCCCAAGGCACCAGAAACTCTCCTAACACTTGTGGTCGGATCTCTATCAAACTCACGCAGAATCATACGGGTAAATCTGCGCTGACGAACATTTATGTTTTGATCCCTTTGGAGATTTCCAAAACCATTTTCAATTATTTGGCGATGCACTCTTACAAATACTGAGCGAGTTGGATGTCGTCTGTTTGGAAATCTTCGTGCGTATTCTCTGGCTGCTTCTGCTGCGTTTCCATTTACAAAGCCATACACAAAATGAATATCCGCTAACTCTCGATTGGAGAATAAAAATGGCATTTTTATAAAACTTACAAAAAAAACAGGTAAAAGAAACTAAATTTCGTGCATTCAAAATTGAAAAAAAAAACGTTTCAGGTTTCAACAGACAACAAAACTAACTGTCAACTAATTGACGTTTAACCTTATTCTGCTTTCAATTTCAAAAATATTTGCAGGCACAGCCTACTTCTAAAAATTATCGAGATACTGACTTTTTAACGTTATTTTATCATAAATAATTAAAAATGCATCGAACCTTAAAAATCGAAATATATCAAAAATGGCTAACTATAACAATTCACAAGAGAGCTTTTTTATGTTGAAAAGTGTGAAGAATCAGTTTTTATTCAAAAAGCAAAAAATTGCACTAAGAAAAAAGTTTCGGTCATTTTAATACACTACAGGTACAGTAGAGAGCGCCCTCTAGCGGCTACAGTAAAACTATGCCCATGGTTCGTTTTGTCGTACCAAAAAACTCTGGTATACCAATTTTCACTGTTATACATCAAATATTTTCAAAGTTTTTTCAAAGTTCAAAGTTTATTCAAATTCAAAAACCAATATAACTTACAAATTAAAAACAACCTTCAGTACAATTTAAATAAAAAAAGCTTCAAAAATACATGAGCTTGTATGCTCTTGCTACCCTGAATAACCAAGATTGCAACAGAAATCTGAGCAAAGATACTAGCATCAGAGCAAGTAACGGTATATGAATTGTGAAAATTCTGTATACTTTCGTAAAGGGTAAATGTCTGGATCTTGTCGTCACAAATTCTAAATTACGTTTCTGCATAAACAAATCTAAAATTCATAACAATAGTACAGAAGCATACTAGTAACACTCAGAAGTATAAATATAGAGTACATAAAATATGAATATCTGAAATATGATAATAGAGGGATATTTCGAGTAAGGTCAAACTATGTTGTTTAAACAATAAAAATTTTGCGTAAAGGTTAAGCAGAGAAACAAGAGTACTACAATTTACTACAAAAGAATTTACTACAAAATAATAGACACCTAAGCTATAAGCTTGTGTGTGTCATACAATATACAAATTCAATGCATGGCTAATGGTCATAAGGTATATTATGAGCAAATGTATATAAAAAAAAAGAAATAAAAAAAACATTAGATAGAAACGAAATTACTGAGTTGAGTCAAGCTACCGTCGATGCAAGCATGTCAAAGTTATTTAAGATGAACTTCTTAATTCTTTTTTTGAAACTATACTTCGAGAGGATTTTGTATTCTAGGGGTAATTTATTATACAACCTAATCCCATCAAACTTTATGCATTTTTGGCAAACAGATTTATTCACTCTGGTATAGGTGTAACTTATATTTATTTTAGTTCTTGTTTCATAAGCGTGGCTGGTTGGAACATTGTTTCGGGAGTGAACAAATTTTAGAGCAGCAAAAATATATAAACCTCTAACATTCAAAAGATCATTTTCAATGTAAACAAATCTGCAACTTGACCTACATGGGATACGAAAAATAGTCCTGACAATATAATTTTGCGTGGTTTGTAGTATTCTCAAAGTACTAGTGTATGCGGCTCCCCAAATACTTATCCCGTAAGTTAGTAGAGACCCCACAAACGAGTTGTTGTTCGAAATATTTAAAAAAAACTATTTTAAAAAGTAAATTTAAACACTCTGTATTTCGGAAGCCACGCATTTTTCGACCCATGTTTATATAGAGTTTATGCATTAATTTAAAAAGTTCTATCGAATCTTGAAGTTATGCAACAATAAACTGAAACACCCTGTATACTCAGTTTGTATATTAGTATGCCACCTGTATGTTTCGAAACTGTGTTTACTCTTACAACATCATAATGATGAATATCAATCTCCATATCTTCAATATCTTTTGTAATATGTGCTTCAGTCAAGCAAGGAACTAATGGTTTCACTAATATTAAAAAATTATAACTTCATCCCTGAGCGATAATAATCCTTGAATATTTATATGGTATACATTGTTAGAATATTTTTTATCCTGTAATTGCTATTTGTCACCAGAAGAAACTTTATTTTTTGACTTTTCATATTCGATTTGGACCATGTTGTAGGTATAGTTAGTGATTTATATCGAAATTGTGTTGTACTTCAAATTTGATTCTCTGCAATTTGGACATGTTATTTCATCTTTTGCTATCGTACAGTTCTGGGACTGATGATCACTATTACCACATTTTAAACAAATACTGGTCTTGGTGAAATTCTTCGCTGTGTGGTGAAATGTTTTCCTACAGAGTGAAATTGCCCCTTTGGAATTCTCTGTACCACCTGAATATAGTCGTACGATGAGGACCATCATTCTTTAATGCAAGCGTCATTTCTTCTAAGCAGTGGTCTATGCTTACACCACTCGTAAAGTTATACTGCCCTTATCTCACTACGTGACCACGATCCCATAGTCCGCACTTTACACTGTCAATACGAATGAACAACTAAATCAACACTCATGCACATGCAGTAACAAACAGCCTCCTGCGTCCGTTTGTTAAATCATATTGCAAATCTTTTATGGTACTCTTTGTATCTAGTCGAACTGCCTGCATCGATATTCCCTAAACGGGCATTAATTAGATAGTTAACATATTTTCTACTCGATTGGACAGATTAAAGAAGAGCCTCAGGATCACCCGACGAACAGCGGCGGGCTTCTGACCACGACGCAGTTGAAGAGCACGAACCAGGCGTACTTCTGTAGGAAGTGCTACAAGGTGTTCTTCCGATTGGAGGAGTTCAACAATCACAGCGCTAATTGCGACTATAACCAGATGGGCGGTAATCGAGGTAGTGCGCAGGGCAGTGCTAGCGGAGGTGGCAGTAGCGGTGGGGGCGGTAATACCGGAGTTGCTACGAGGTACTCCGCCCCTGGTGGTTCCAGTAGAAACGGGGAAGTGTCGCCGTCTGGAAGGCCTATGCGAAATTGTGCTAAGGAGACTGGACCATACAGGGATGAGGTAGGTGTTTTATTCCCCTTGGTACGTCCCATTTTTTGATTCTTTTTAACTTCGTGTTTGCAGCAGTATTCTAAATCCTTTTCATCTGATAATTTCTTGGTGTGTATAGAGATGACTAAAAACAATGTTTTTATATACAGGGTGACAGGTAAATAGGTGTAAAACATTTTAGGAGGTGATAGTACAGCTCCTTTGCTATCAAAATTAGTATACCCTATATTCAAAGGTTAACAAGTTATGGAAGATTTAATTTAAAAAAAAACAACCCAGATTACAGAGTAAAATAGTTGAGATAAAAAAAAGTTGGTGATTAAACATTCTTTTTTTGGTGGTTTCAGGTTATTATTTAAATAAATAATTCTCATAAATTAAAAAACATATGAAAACACTACTGAAAACGTATTTATTTTCATTTAAATGTTAAATGAAAATTTTTATTTTCAACTTTCACATTAAGAAGTCTTTTTTTTTCAAAAAAATCATAATAAAGAAAATGTACAAATAACTGCAAAAACTTCCATTAGGTTTCTAAAATGGTATAATAACATATCAGTAAGTAAACCATTTAACAAAACAATATTACTTTGCTAGAAAGGACGGCTAAGCGCATTTCATTGTACTGAGCAGGTAAACCGAGCCTTTCATGCTTCGACCCTTTTTGTTATTTTTTGTGCCCTGTGTCGTTATTCGGGTTTAAGTATTCGGAATTTGTCGTCGCTCCTCGGAAGCAAGGTCTGCGTGTGTTATGAATTGACACAGCTGACGGATCAAGGAAAGGGAACTAACGCTTAGGTTAGTTAGTAGAATATCAACCTTTAACGCGGTACTTACTTTTACTTTTTTGATCAGTTTTAATAATGGCGAGTTACCGTAACGAAGAATACGCTGATATTCTGTTTTGTTATGGTTTAAGTAATGGAAATTCCGTTGAAGCCAGGCGAGAATACGAAAACCGTTTTCCGAATCGGCGAATACCGAGTCATCGAGTATTTGCTTCTGTGTACCAACGCGTCAAGGAAAGTGGACAGGTTCATGAGAGACGTCATGATGCTGGTAGACCTCGGTTGTTTGACGACGAAGATCGAGAGGCAATGCTGGAATGCTACGGCAGAGACCCGACGACGTCTACACGAGTTATAGCAAAGCAGCTTGGTTTAACTCAGTGGAAAGTTTGGTGCGTTTTGCATTCGGCGAGACTTTACCCTTTCCATTACACACCGGTTCAAGTATTAGAAGAAGGAGATCCCGCTAGAAGAATTGATTTTTGTCGATACATGCTTCATCGGGATCAAGAAGAAAACGACTATTTAACTAAAATGTTGTGGACCGACGAGTCTAAGTTTGACAGAGAGGGGACAACAAATTATCACAACTTACATTATTGGGCCCCACGAGAGGCAAATCCCCACATGGCAAAGCCAAGAGCCCATCAAAGAAGATTTTCGGCAAACGTGTGGATGGGAATCATAACAATCTGAAATTAACTATCAGAAAGACGGCAGAGGACATGGGCATTGCTTATGGATCCGTTCAAAGCATTTTGGTCTCTGTCGTGTTGCAGCCAAGTTGGTGCCCAAAGACTTGAATTTCGTGCAAAAAAGGACCGTCTTCATATCGCCAGACGTTATTTCCATGGCTGAACATTTATCAAACGTATTATTACTTGAGACGAGACGTGGGTTTATGAGTACGACACGCAGTCAAGACATCAGGAGAGCGAACGGCTGAGACCTAAGAAACCGCGTCGTTTCCAGTCGAAAAAGAGGTTAATGCTCACGGTTTTCATGGATCGGTTGTTTTGAGACATTTGCGTAAAAATAGAGATACCTAACTTGGAGTTAAAATGTTTCAAGGACTGGATCAAGCGTGGGCATAAGTGCATTGCAGTCAGTGGGGACTACTTTGTAGGGGACCTTTTATCGGTTGTGAACGATCAACTTGTATTGTTTATTTTTTAATAAATTCCGGGAACTTTTTGTAAAACATAATTTCAATTGATTTCCAGGCGTTCTTGCCCGATTCTATCCTAAAAGAGCAGCGAAGCAGCGGCGGCGGGCAGCAGTCATTCATCTGTTTCGTATGCAACACGCCCTTCCCGACGATCTATTCGCGCAACAGCCACATGCGCATCCACAAAACCGAACAGTTCCAGCAAATGCCGCAAATGCAATCGATCAGTTTTCGGCCGCAACAGCAAATGCAGCAGAAGCCGCAGCAGTCACACCACCAGAACCACCCTCAAGGATACGGCAGCAGGATGCAACAGTCGCATCATCCTCGGGCTTCGCAAAACCATTATGGTGAGTTATTAAATTCAAATTCTGAATTTTTATTATCCTAAGAGATATTACAATGTATGCATAGGATTCGTCAGAGTTAAAACTAATAAAACAACACAATAAGTATATGTGTAAAACAAACACACAAATAAATCGTAAATTAACAAACTCAGAGTCAGCATAATAACATTTACTTACAAGAAATTCTGCCGGTTTAGCCTTAAAATTGTGTACAGTAGCGGACAAAAGTTTGGAAACAAATACAGCAGACGCTCGGTAATGTAAACTAATTTAATCCAAGTGTGGTTCACATTATCGAAATGTTTACATTAGCGAACGTGATTTATATAATATTTGATTTATTAAAAGAAACGTTTAATACATACTATTTATAACAAAATAAACAAATATTCTAACAGCGATAAGTATTTTTTTAATTAGAAGAAAAATAATTAACAATTTTTGTCTGCGTAAATTTTGCGCTTAGCATTATCTTCCAATGCCTGCGCCCGTAATTTACGAAGAACTAAAATATCCGTGTATGAAACTCCTTTTCTTTCAGCCCAATCTAAAGCTTGGTTAAAAACTTGTATAGCTTGCGCGTCAGTCACTACACTTCTGACTTCAATGGGATCGTTCTCATCATCCTCACTGTCCATATCCTCCTCCTTATCAGCATCATTCGTCTGCTTATCTTTGTTCCATAAATTAATATCAGCAGGAGTACAAACAATGTTGGGATTCACTGTTTTCAATAAATCAACAACATCCAATGACACACTAATAACATTATCATTATTGGATCGCAAACGTTCTCTAATTACGCTTAAGGGGACATCGTCTTCTTCATCATCTTCATTATTGGTACAAAAGAGTTTGTTCCAACATTTTTGAATAGTTTGCTGGTTAAGTTCATTCCAGGCCATATGTAAATCTAAAACAGCTTCTCGTAATGTTACTTTTTTTAAAGCCTCAGATAAGTGTTCAGGATTCTTTGATAAGACAGACGAAAGTAGAAACTTCCTATAGTATAGTTTGGTGAGTCTTATTATATTCTGGTCCATCGGTTGAATTAACGGTGTTACGTTGGGCGGCATGTACATGACGAAAATTGACCCATCCCTGCTCCTCAGTTGTTGCTCGGGAGGATGACTTGGTTGGACTTCTGTTGTTTTAGGAAACCTTTTACCTACAAATTGAAACACATCTTCAAATTATGAATAGAGCATTTGTGATAATTGATTGTCATACCTGAGGGACAAAGCACCTGTGGAACCATTTCAGGAATATACTGCTAGTCATCCAAGCTGTTTTTGAACAGTCATAATCAGGGATATTAACATTTTTAAATGAGCGCGGATGTTTTGCTTTCCCAATTACCAGTGGCTTCATTTTGTGTGAACCATTAGCATTAGTGCAGGCTAGAAACGTTATTCGTTGTTTCTCCGGCTTTCTTCCCGGAGCAGATTTTTCAAATGCAGCATAGGTTTTCTCTGGTAACATTTTCCAATAAAGGTCACTTTCATCTGAGTTGTAAATTTGTTCAATTCTTAAATCTAGCTCGGTAATTGTTTTCATCAATTTTTCTTTGAATGGTTGCACTAATTGTGGTTTTGCTGATAATTTTTCACCAGATATAGACAGCAGTCGAATTCCATATCTCGTTTTGAATCGTCGTAGCCAGCCATCACTAGCTACGAAATTTTCAGTTTCTTTCAGTTTTTCATTTAACAGTCTCGCTCTCTGTTTAAGTACTTCGCCACTAACTGGGACATTATTTTCCCGTTGTTTTAAAAACCACTTATACAGGGAACTTTCCATTTTAGGTGCCTTCGCATTTTTTAAAGTTTTTCTTTTTTCCGGACCTCCAAATGTATTGCACGTTCTTTGTGAAATTTGAGTTTTCATAGGCTTAATTTTACAGATTGTTGCTTTCGATACTCCATATTTTTTGCTAACTGTGTCACTCCCGCACCTAGTGCAACTTCGTCTATGATTTTCACTTTCTCACTCAACTTTAAACACTTTCTTTTATAGGATGTGGATGCCATAGTCGTAAAATATATTAACGCGTGCAATGTATTCACTTAAGTTCAAAAATGAAATACATACGTATCCTAAACGATCATACGACTGACCGAGTTTGTCGTATTTTATCGCAGAGGTGAATCCCCTACACTCTACATCATAAATCGGGGACTCCCCGACGCCCGATATAAATCATCGAGGCTTCAGCATTTTACCGTCGCGCTGTTTCCGTGCGCCGAGAGTTGTTTACGTTATCGAGCGTACACATTGTTTACGTTATCGCGCGTTCCGTTTGATCCTATAGAACGAAGTTTGTGTTTACATTAGCGCAAGTTTTCATTATCCCGTGATTACCTTATCGAGCGTCTGCTGTATTAACATTATTTTAACGCAAGTTTTGGGTACTGTAAGTATAAAGACATGTTTTCCGGTAATTTTAACTTAAGACACTTCGTAAAAGTAGAAATATTTCCTTCAAAGTTGGTGTCATTGTCGAAATCTGGATGAACATTCACTAAAAGAATCCTTGTAACCAATAGGATTATCTAGTAGACTTGTTTTTTACCAATTTGTTGCAAACTTGCAATATCTTTTCATTGATCATAAATAGGAAAATGTGTACTTACCAATATGCCAAAAAAGAACCTGTCATAACGGGCATATTTTAGGCTAATATTAGGTAAAGTATAATCTCTGGATTTGTCTTCGGAGTCAAAAATTCCGTCAGTTCTTCTTAGAGGTGTTTTTTTTGTAGTTTTGAACCAAACAATTTGTTCTATCCGGCACCCAATTCGGGACGTGGTTACTAATTTTTGACAAACGATTCAACTCGCACGACAATGCGACTTTAGTGGACAATGATATAAATACTAAAATTTGACAAATATAGAAAGCTTTTCCTTGGGTGCTAGCCCATTTTAACAAAATGCTAGTTGGGTAGATTGACCTGCACATGATCCCATATATTCTACCTATCTACTTACTTTTTCAGTTTTTTTGATAGTTTATGCAGGGTGGTTAAGAACGCAAAATGAGGTGTTTCTGAAAATGTTCAAATGGAACACCCTATATATTTTTACATTCTCTGATCCCCTTTTCACAAGCTTTCTTATGATATAAGATTTATGGGGGTTTCTACGACTGGTCATGGTCAAGGGTACTATTAAAGTTTTGCAATATGACTTAACAAACGGACGCAGGAGGCTGCATGTTGAGACATCGTATTGTCAGCGCAAAGTGCGGACTATGACATCGTGGTCATGTAGTGAGATAAGGGCAGGTTTACGGTATAACTTTACGCGTAATTTAAGCATAGACCAGTGCTTTGAAGAATGATTGTCCAGGCAGCAGCGGTGGCCGCAGTAGTAGACTCTTCGGTCTCCTGTTCAGTCGCCGTGCGCTGTGCGGGTTCGAATCCCGTCCCAGGAGAAATTTTTCTTAGGCTCAAAACAAAATTTGGGTCTTATTTTTCAAATCCAGCGGGATTGTGGAGCTTGTCGTTTTGGACACACAGACGACAGTCACAGCTAAGTGGTACATGGAACAGTGCCTGCCTAAAGTCATAGAGTCTATGAAAAACCTGCGGCCAAAGTCAAGAATGGACACTTGATACCTCCACCATGACATCGCTCCAGGTCACCGCGCCAAAGCTTGCCCCAAGTATTTGACCACTACTGGACTGAAACTTATTGAGCACCCTTCTACAGTTCAGATCTTGTTCCCTGCGACTTTGCACTGTTCCCGCATGTGAAAATGAAGCTAAAAGGAAAACGGTCTTCTAGCGATGAGGACCTTGTGAGGGCTTTGGACAACGAGTGTGCCGCACTCCCGGCAGAGCTGATTTAAGGATTGGCTTTGGCGGATAGAGAAGTGAATTGAATGTGGTGGAAATTACTTTGAACGAAGTTTTTTGCAAAACTTTTTTAGAACCCTTTGTACATTGTTTCAAAAATGCCGAATCAACACACGTTTGAACTATGCAAAAAACGGCAATTAGGATTCTACTACCTTTTCTATATCTTGCTAATCTCAAGTTCCACTATATTCACCTAAATGAAATTTGTTTTTATAGCTGGCGTTAACCTCGACCTAGTGAAACAGGAGCCCATTGATGATATGCCAATTTCGATGGAACCGATGGTCGAAATCCACGAGACTGAATCTTATAGTGGTTCTACTAGTACTATTGGCGACGGTGCGGTCAGTATAACGCCCATTAGCAAAAAACCTAAACCGTTTGTTCTAAATTCGAACGTCATGAAGCTAGTACAGAACAATCCGAACATCTCCATTAAGCCCAGGTCGCCTCCGGAGAGGATCAGCTTGCAAGCATTAGCGAATAGCCAATCGAACCAGGTATGCATCCAAACTGATTAACCAAAGAAGCTTTGTTGATAGTTTTAAGTTGTTTTGCAGCCCAATAAAATTAGGTGTGAACCTCAAAATGACAGATATACTAAGGGTGGATTCACCAGGATTGTCAAATCTACAGTCCGTTATTCTCCACCTATAGGGTCCGTCAAATACAGCGAATGAGCTTCAAGTTCCAATCAAGAAATTTTAGCAACCAATAGCTGTGAAATGTTGGAAACAAAATACTGTCAAAGTATGAGATGACAGCTTGTCATTGAACATCACCGGCTTATTGAATATTAAGAAATTACATATGATTTAGTCAAAATTTAAAAAAGTCCGATTTTTGAATAAAACTCATGTTTTTATTTAATATTGTCGATTGTTTATTCATGTTTATATCATGTTCTTCAATTGATATGCGATTTTACTGATTCAACATCACCTATCGCATGTTCTTTTCCTATAAACCTTTTGCAGATAGCCATTAAGCACCTACTTGATGACAGGCTCTACCAAAAATTTCATAGATATTGCTCGTTTTCAAACATTCATTCATTTACTTGTTGTTCATCAGTACCATTATAGCACCGTCGATTGATATTTTCACAAAACCATTCAGGATTTTTGATATCGATACATCCATAGTCACATATTTTTTGGTTGTTCAGGAACTGAGCAAACATCCACACTATATTTACAGCGATTAAGAAATACTCAAATATATGTCGTAAAGCTACCGGCAAACTTAAAACCTGCAAAAAATAGAATTTGCAATAACTTCACTGAACAAATATGTTTACAAGTTTTTTCGAAATTCAATAAACAATTCTGGGTGTTGCATTTTGTATGTTTCTTAGTATATTTGTAGTTATAGAAAAATATCGATTTTCTTCACGGCAGTGATGAATACAAAAGATGTGTATGCCTTAAATTAAAAGTTATATGGAAACAGTACCTGTTCCACAAACGTTTGATGATGATTAGCTCAAAAAATATGGTTCAATATTTTCATCACATTTGATTTGAAGTACGTTGTTAAATGTATCAATATCGAAGAACTTTGGTATATTACTTGCAACGGCAGACTAAAGGTCAGTGAAACTTTTCAAACAAGTTTTGCAAACTTGCAACGTTTTTGCTGATTTTCTGACCATAGAAAACAATATATGTACAAAAAAGATGTTTGTGACATTTCTCTTTGAATAATTTAAAGACGCTGATACGAGATCATGCGAGTCAAGTTGAAGAACGTCAAAGTTAAAATCCTTGCAAATGCGCAGCTCCTCTTTTTCATTCAGAGGCTAGCCCATTTTACCATTCTATTTTCCTAGATACTTAGGAAAACTTCAATTATTTACTTGTACCTGAGTGTGGCCTCTTTCATAATTTTTTTTCCACGACCTCAATTATTTCACAATAAACCACTGACATTTTTTTAAACTATAACCTATCCGAGACATTTCCGGATGAAGAGAAACGAGAATATTTTATTTTAACACGGGGTGGCCAATATATACTAAGTGACATATAAATCCGAACACCCAGTTTAAATGGTTTTATTTTAATAAAATTTTGTATAAGTACTTAATGAAGCAAATGATAAAAATTTCAAAATGATTGCACTGCTTTAAAGCCCTTTGACCTTTAATAATGTGTGGATGCACTCTGATGTGCTACGCATTCTCCAACGCGCCTAGGCATGCTTCTGATCAGGTGGTCAATGTCCTCCTGTGGTATCTCATTCCAGGCAACCACCAACTCCTCTCGAAGTGCTTCTAAAGTTTGAGGAGGACGTTGCAAATTGAGCAATCTCCTACCCATCATATCCCACACGTGCTCAATTGGGGATAAGTCGGGAGATCTTGGTGGGCATGGTAACAATGTGACATCATTATGTTGAAAGAAGTCTATTGTGACTCTTGCAACATGTGGTCGGGCATTATCTTGTTGGGAAGTTGGATCTGCCATGGTGTCAAGATAGGGTAAAAGATGGGGTTCTAGAACTTCGTGGATATAACGCTCGCGTTCATGTTACCTCTGATGAAGATTAAAGGTGACCTGGAACCATAAGCTATAGCATCCCAAACCATAACTCCAACAGTGTGATGAACATGTCTTTCAACAAAAAACTGTGGATTCCTCCTTTCACTACGTCGCCTTCTAACCCTGGCACAACCATCGTGCATGCATAAACAAAATCGAGACTCGTCACTAAAGACAATACTGTTCCATTCCTGATCCCAGAGTGACCGTTGTCTGCACCACTCAAGGCGATTACGTCGGTGTTCTCGAGTTAAAGGGAGGACCCAGTGTGGCCAGTATGAAATCAAGCCAAAACTTCTCATTCGTCGGTAAACACTTCGCATGCCAATAGGTCTTCCGTGTTCTGCAAACCATTCATTTGCAATGGACTTGGTAGTGGAGAAACGGTCCCTTAAGGCCAATAATCTTAGGCGGTGATCTTCACGGTCTGTTGTTCTACGGCGGCGTCCAGTGCCCCTTGCTCTTTGCGTACGGCCTTCTACACTTCTTTGCACTCTAACTGCAATTGCCCGAAAAGAAAGTCCAGCTTCCCGAAGTCCCACTATACGGCTCCTATCAAACTCACTAAGTTGACGAAATCGTACAGGTCTCCGTACTCTAGGCATCGTAACCGATCGTAAAGGATGTCAAGAACCAAAATCCGCCAACGTTGATTCTTTACTGCGGCTGAAATATTCATTTTTAGAGCGGACATTTGTCTGATATTATTTTTCATACATAATTTCTAAGTTCCAATAAAAGATGAAAAAAAAATGGACGTATTTTATTTTATTTCACAAATATTCAAGATACAAACCACTCAGTTACATATCGGCCAGCCTGTATATCTCGTTAACCTCTCAAGCAAAATCGTAACAAAATTCTGACAAGCGAATTATGCTTTCACAAGAACATTTCAGCGTACTAACATTTCCTTCATTTCCAGATGCAAATGAACGCTGGAGGAGGTATCCCGCTCGGCGACGATAACAGGACCTATAAATGTTCTTCGTGTTGGGAAGCCTTCTCGAACAAATCACACCTGTATTTCCACAAAAAGAACCAGTGCGAAGGGTCCCGACTGCCCTGTCCGTTCTGCAAGAAGCGCTTCGGCACTGAAGCAGAGTACAGCTCGCACATATACTACAGTCATCCGGAATAGGGTCGGGCCAATAGGACGCGAGTCCTGTTGGGAAGATCTAAGTAAACGATACGGCCGAGTGCCTAAATAGTGTCATTATGGCAGCCTCTTCACCTTGCGTAGATCTCAGTTACGTCATATAAAAGGATAAAAATTTAGCTTAACACTGAAACGTTTTGATTAAGAGCTTAAAAGCTTTGACGCAAAGGAAGAATTATTAAATGCCAGAGTTTTAATTTGGCCTTGGATCAAAACGTAGGATTTCTCTTCAAGCTACATTTAGTTCGTTAAAAACAAAAATGCTGACTCCAGACAATAGTAAAGTCGTTACCGGAAGAACCACCCAAAATCAGAATCACTGCGATATACATATTTCATATTTTCTGCGTCCACCTTCTGGTAAAAATAAATTGAACATGTAAGGCGCCTCATTTTGAAGGTATTTTCATGCTCTATAAAACGTATGAAGCATTTTGACTAATACTTTATAGTTTATTGACATACGAAAACTTACTGGCTACAGAGCCAGACATGCCATACGACTGCGCGTCAAGCTCTCGTCATCATAGAAATTCACCCAAAAATTCAACGTAATTTTCAGAGTTGCACTGCTGTGTTAAGCCGCGTACAGACCGAGATTCCAACGCTGGCCAAGGCACATGTTAAGCCGCGTACAGACCGAGATTCCAACGCAGGCCAAGGCACATCTTAAGCCGCGTACAGACCGAGATTTCAATGCAAGCCAAGGCACATGTTAAGCCGCGTACAGAGCGAGATTCCAACGCAGGCCAAGACAAATGTTAAGCCGCGTACAGACCGAGATTCCAACGCAGGCCAAGGCACATGTGGTTACAGATCGAGAGGTGTTGGAGTCGGTGTGTACATAAGCCAACGATTTCCAAGGTCGGCGTTGGCGTTCGATTGCGTTCGCTCCTTGATCGGAACGTCAAAGTGAGGTTTTATTTGGTCTGGACGCGCTCCTAGTGTTTAGTCGCTCGACATTAGCACCGAACTTAACCCGACGCGGTCCAACTTGAAACTAAATTTAGGTGTAGGCGAGCGCATTCCAATACCTTCCAACAACAAACGTCAACGTCGCATGGCTTTTTACAATGTGACAGATTTTAGTGGAAAATTTCAGCTTTGAAATTTCTAGTTCACGGCATACAAGCTTTAATGGCCGGTGGATTCTTACATATGAAGTGTATCTTGATTTGCCCGGATTTCGAACGAAATTTCTATCTCGCGGGCTGCAGCTCAAACGGCTTAATGAATTTTGGCATTCGAGGCGGAAGTGTTCTGTGCAAATTTCTTAGCGAGATCATCGTTGTGTGGTTCTGAACGAGTGCGTGACTATTTTCATGTTTGAAGAGCAATAAGCGTAGACTTTTCAAATAATGTTTTTTTAGGAATCCAGAAATAATACTGTTTTTCGTAAAAATAATAGACGAATTCAAATTGTAATTGAAAAATGATCAAAAACGCTGCAAACGAGTTGAGCACTAGCGAGGTGTCTCTATATTTGCCTTAATACAGTGAGTGACACTGAGCCACTAAAACTGTACAACATAATTTTTGATCCAAGAAATCAATCATATTAGACCAAAGTACCCCTGGTTTGCGAAATAATTGTAAAGTCTGGTTTTATGGCTGCAAGTTGTTCAAGATAACATGGACGCGTAAAATGGGTACACCAATTTTTGCGGGAAACCTTTTTGTCTACAACAAAGAATGGGAAAACGTGTTCTTTGGAATTTAAGCGAAAGTGTTGGCAGGAACGAAAAAAACTCTTCTTAAAAGTTTTTTAGGTATTTATGAGACCACACCTAAAAAGATCCGACTAATAGCAAAAAAGTTACGACCAAAAACCGAAGCAAATTACAGGTTTTGGCACTTCAAATTCGTCGGATTCGTACTTCTAAATGACCACAAAAAAATTGGAGTAGATTGGTCAAGTAGTTTTTGAGAATTTCTAATTGTTTAAAAATACCTGTTTTCTGGCCATCACTACTAGTTTATTGATCAATATACAGGGTTAGTTCAAACGGCATTTTATAGCAAAATACACTAGTTTACTTTGCCGATATGAATCCACCATTCCGGAAGATAAATGTAATTTTTATGGGTTACGTTTTTTCTTCTAAACAAATTCAAACATTTCGTATTTGTGAGTAATTTGCAACAAAAGAGCAGTTTGACCAATACTTTATAGTTTGTTGACATACGAAAACTTCGACGGTTAATAAAAACGTTACCCGGCAAAAATGTTTGTATGTTCACTCTAAAGAATATACTACATTGTAAAGTCCGTATATGCTACTTTTTTCTGAAATTGCAGATATCGTGGTCTAATATACACAGCCAGACATGCCATACGACTGCGCCTCAAGCTCTCGTCATCATAGAAATTCATCCAAAAATTCAACGTAATTTTCAAAGAGTTGCACTGGTGTTAAGCCGCGTACAGACCGAGATCCCAACGCAGGCCAAGGCACATGTTAAGCCGCGTACAGACCGAGATTCCAACGCAGGCCAAGGCACATGTTAAGCCGCGTACAGACCGAGATTCCAACCCAGGTCAAGGCACATCTTAAGCCGCGTACAGACCGAGATTCCAACGCAGGCCAAGGCACATCTTAAGCCGTGTACAGACCGAGATTTCAATGCAAGCCAAGGCACATTTTAAGCCGCGTACAGACCGATATTCCAACGCAGGCCAAGGCACATGTTAAGCCGTGTACAAACCGAGATTCCAACGCAGGCCAAGGCACATCTTAAGCCGCGTACAGACCGAGATTCCAACGCAGCCCAAGGGACATGTTAAACCGCGTACAGACCGAGATTCCAACGCAGGCCAAGGCACATGTGGTTCCAGATCGGGAGGTGTTGGACTCGGTGTGTACATAAGCCGACGGTTTCCAAGGTCGGCGTTGGCGTTCGATTGCGTTCGCTCCTTGATCGGAACGTCAAAGTGAGGTTTTATTTGGTCTGGACGCGCTCCTAGTATTTAGTCGCTCGACATTAGCACCGAACTTAACCCGACGCGGTCCAACTCGAAACTAAAATTAGGTGTAGACGAGCGCATTCCAATACCTTCCAACAACAAATGTCAACGTCACATGTACTTGCATTCGTTTGCTCGGCTTTGGATTTTCGGTCTGTACGCGGCTTTAGACAACTTGAACGGTATGTCTCGGATGCCTCGCGGGCGAGTGTACGAACCTAGGAAGAAACTGTATTTTTTACCCAACTACCTCGGAAGAAGGGTGATAGTTTTTCGGGCATGGTTATGTATGTGGACGAAAAATTCTATTTCAGGAATTCGACGTATTGGATTCGTCTCAGCGGTGAGAGTGACTCCGAATAATAATAATAATACAAAATGACGGATTTTAATCGAAAATTTCAGCTTTGAAATTTCTAGTTCACAGCCTACAAGCTTTAGTGGCGGATGAATTCTTACATATGATTTGCCCGGATTTCGAACGAAATTTCTGTTTCGCGGGCTGCAGCTCAAACGGCTTAATGAATTTTGGCATTCGAGGCGGAAGTGTTCAGTGCCCCGTCCGACAAATTTCGTAGCGAGATCATCGTTGTGTGGTTCTGAACGAGTGCGTGACTACTTTCATGTCTGAAGAGCAATAAGCGTAGACTTTTCAAATAATGTTTTTTAGGAATCCAGAAATAATACTGTTTTTCGTAAAAATAATAGACGAATTCAAATTGTAATTGAAAAATGATCAAAAACGCTGCAAACGAGTTGAGCCCTGGAGAGGTGTCTATATATTTGCCTTAATAAAGTGAGTGAACTGGGCCACTAAAACTTGTACAACATAATTTTTGATCCAAGAAATCAATCATATTAGACGAAAATACCCCTGGTTTGCGAAATAATTGGGTTTTATGGCTGCAAGTTGTTCAAGGGGAGATGGACGCGTAAAATGGGAACACCAATTTTTGCGGGAAACCTTTTTGTTCTACAACAAAGAATGGGAAAACGTGTTCTTCGGAATTCAAGCGAAAGTGTTGACAGGAACGAAAAAAGCTCTTTATATAAGATTTTTAGGTATTTATGAGACCTACAAAATGAGACCACACCTAAAAAGATCCGACTAATAGCAAAAAAGTTACGACCAAAAACCGAAGCAAATTGCAGGTTTTGGCATTTCATTCTTCAGATTCGTAGGATTCGTACTTCTAAATGACCACAACAAAATTGGAGTAGATTGGTCAAGAAGTTTTTGAGAATTTCTAATTGATTAAAGATACCTGTTTTCTGGCCATCACTACTAGTTTATTGAGCAATATACAGGGTTAGTTCAAAGGGCATTTTATAGCAAAATACATTACTTTACTTTGCCGATATGAATCCACCATTCCGGAAGATAAATGTAATTTTTATGCAAAAAAAGGATGGGTCAAGTTTTTTCTTCTAAACAAATTCAAACATTTCGTATTTGTGAGTAATTTGCAACAAAAGATGATAGACACATCCGCTTTATATTAAAATGTGTATAGTAACATATATTTTTCGAATATCGTAGCGCATTCGTTCAATTACTCACAAATACAAAATATTTGAATGTATTTAAAAAAAACGTAACCTTTGTTTTACGCATAAAAATAACATTGGAATGGTTTGTGATTCATATCGGCAAGGTAAACACGTATATTTTGCTATTAAAAGCTCTTTGAATGAACCCTGAATATTGCTCAATAAACTAGTTTTTTCCTCCCTGTCAGCACTTCCGATTGAATCCCAAAAAACACGTTTTCTCATTCTTTATCAAATAAAAAGTTTTCCCACAAAAATTGGTGTATCCATTTTATGCGTCCATCCCCTTGAACAACTTGCACCAATAAAGCCAGACTTTACAATTATTTCGGGGAAATTTGCTAATACGATTAGACTATGAGTTATTCTCAGATTTGCAAGGATTCTTTGCGAAAAAGGTTTTTAGTCTGAAAGCTCTTAACATAGCTCATTTGAATAACTCTTCATGTCGTCATCCTTTAATCAAATAAATAGTAACGATCGGAAATAGCCTGGAGCTAGTTTCTTGTAAATCAAATTCAGATAAAAGCGTGAGGATCTTTGAGGACTCGCACCATATTGCTATAGAATTCCTGCAAAATTAATGATTGCAAAATGGAAATGGGTGACGTGAATGTTTACGATATGAACAAATGTATTCGTGATTGAAGTACATTTCTTCACTGGTAATGTTTAGCCTTATGAATGCACATAAAATATTTCTGTTTGAAGAAATTGAGACACCAGTTGTATTTACTATTTGATATCCAAAATATTTCAGAGCAGTTTTAGAATGTATGAAAGTATTTATTTTAGAAGGCAGTTTTGCTTCTAAAATAATAATTGATGTATCCATTATAATTTAAAACGAAAGGTTATTATCTATCCCTAAACTATATATATTGAATGTACAGGTTCGACAAATAGTAGTGTGACGATTCTGCGAGCTGGACTTATTTAGATTATTTCCTGTATTCTAAGTTGAGCAGTAAAATTCATCATTCCGAGAGAACGGTTTATTTAGAAATTCAAGTCTGGATCAATTTTCTCGTATATGTAAAGTTATGAATTCATTGTTTTCAGAGTTAACAATTACGCCTATTGTACCGGGTAGCCGATATTTAACTGACTGGTTTGTATCATGGATATTGTGGTGAAATGAAATAAAATACGTCAATTCTGTTCATCTTAATCTTTTACTGAAACTGTTCGCTGTTCATTGTTTCCGTAGCTGGGTGGCAGGTTGCTCCGTCCTGCTGGAACCACATGTTTTGCAGGTCAAATTGTGACAGTAAGACAATTACCTGCAGCGTCTTCAAAGGAGTAACGAATACCCAGTTCTTGAGAACGATGTCTGGTAGACGTCTCAGGGCGCTCCACTACACTTTCACGAACTCTCTCGATGTTGTCCGAACAGTTCGAACACGGCCCGACATTGGCAAGTCTTTAACTTCACCGTTTGTTCAAAGTTCGAACGAATGGTGTTGACACTGGGCACAATATTTCGACCGAAATCTTGTCGTAGCTTCCGAATCGAGTCATTATTTAAGTATTTAACAATACGGACTCGTGGGATCGCGATAAATTGGACACATATTCTTTAAAAATATCAAGTATCAAAAATGGCGCGGAATTTAAATCAGTCAAATATACGAGTATATTGGCCACCCTGTATGATTAAAAAGCGACCGTGCTAAATCTATTTATTTCTGAATAACTTGTTGAAATGTTTTACTAAAAACCAAAGCTAGGATTTATTTAGTAATCGGAGCAGTACTATTTGTACACCCTGTGTATATTGTACATTGTAAATAGCATAAACAACAGTATAAGGAATCTCTGGATTCGGCGCTTTTACTAGGGCTGACACAGTGCGATTATTTATTGAAATGTATTAAGTATACATAGTATTTTTTATTTTGTATACCGTTATTTTATATACAATCTGTATTTCCAGGACAGGATTTCTATTGTTTGTTGTAGTGTCCAGATACGTAATTTTAATCACGTTTTTATTATTCTTTTAGGTAGATTATATATCATTGTAAATACTCACAGTAATTTTTTTCTGAATAAACCTTATACATGTGATACTGGTTTCAATAGGACTAAGCTCTGCTTTCTGTTATGAGTAAGGTAATAGAGAGGTGCATAAATCGCGAGCTTCTGGATTACCTCGAACGTTACGGCTTGATTAGCGACAGGCAGTACGGTTTTGCGGTACGCTTCCCAGATCGGCCAATTCCGTCTCACACAACCTACGAAAAATTCAAGAGGGTGGGCTGCTTACATAAGTGCCATAGCTGCATGAACCCTGAAGGTTGGAAACCAAAAATTAGCGAGAAAAGGGAGGAGATCGAAACTGCTGTTTGTGCCGCTGCAGAAGTATCTGAGCCATGCTCAAGCAGAAAAATTGCTGAAATGGTACCAATAGCCGATCTCACACCCAGAACAACAAGAAATATTTTGCATCGTAACGGCTATCATAGCTTCAAGGTTGGAACGGTTCAAGAAATATTTCCTTTAGACAAATACCGTCGAATGGAGTTTTGTGAAACGGTCATGGAGAAGGCGAACAGGGATGGAAGTTTTATTGGTAACATTTTGTTTACTGATGAATCCACATTCCCTCTCCACGGTCATCACAATCCTTCAGTCGTTCGGTATTGGTCTCGGGAAAATAAACACCTCAGTATTCCCGTCCGCACGCAGTATCCACAGAAACTGAATGTGTGGGCAGGAATTCTAGGTAATAACATTATCGAACCGTTCTTTATTGACGGAACTCTTACGACTGCAAAATATTTGGCGTTACTACAGACGCAGATTGTTCCTGCAATTAGGCAGCTTGGCATTGATCTCGCTAATATTTGGTTCCAACAAGATGGATGCCCGGCGCATAATGCGGCGATCGTACACACTTACCTTGAAAGTGTGTTCGGCCACCGGATTATTGGCGGTAACGGAACAATAAAATGGCCTCCTAGATCACCCGATCTAGCGCCCAATGATTTTTTCTTGTGGGGTTATGTGAAAAGTACTGTTTACACTTTCAATGAGAGAGCAGACAATTTGCATAACCTACAGGTGAAAATCGTTGAAGCGCTCGGGCAAATACAGCCTTCTACCCTCTTGAGAGTTCGTCAGGAGTTTTATAACCGCCTGACATACTGTTCATTGAATGAAGGAGACGTTTTTGAGCCCCAGCTGTGAAGGACCATTTGAAACATTTGTGTTCATTATTGCGTTTTATTTTTGAGAACTTATTTTTTGTTAGAATATCTTTTTATTTTCGTTACACATTTTTAAGAGTGTACTATTTTTTGTTAGAGTGGGTATCTTCTTATTTTTGTTATGAGACGCAACCTTTATTGCTACAAAACCAATTATCCATTCATAAAAATAAGTAGAGTAATGTAGGTGATTTCGTGAAATCTCGAAATCACTGAAATCGGTTCACAGGACGTCCAATCGAACTGGTGCGTAATGCGCGCATCTACTGTACTTCTTCTGACGACTCAACGCATACTGAAATTTGCAGCAGACCGCAGACCTGTATCACGAATGAGAATAATAGGCAGATACGCTGTGTTGCCAATTTGAGTAGAGCTTCCCGAATTGTGGGGAATTTAGAGTTAAGTGTTGATTCATTCAAGCTTTTAATCAGCATGGCCTAGACGTTAGAACTTCATAAAGATAACATTGAAGCTGAATGCTGCTGGAGCCACAGTCTTTTCAACAAAGAAATTATTTTACGAAAATGCGTTATATTTTTACGATTTTGTCGTCACCAAATCTCTGTTTCTCAAAATGTACGTCTATTGTAGAATTTTCAGCAAACTAAGCAAGAAACGTGATCTAGTATTTAGTCAACATTACGGATTTCTCGAAATACATTAAAAAATGTGACCTAGATACCTAACTGCCCCAAGCTCTTTAAATATAACACCTTAAACCAGGGTTACCAGGTGCTCAGTCACGTTGATTGTCATGTACTGCGCCAGTCAGCAAACAATCTGGCGTAATAAACGTTAGGAATCATCAGGTATTGCCAGATTCCCGAATACCGGGCACCATAGTACCCATTATAGTTGTCCTTCAAAGTTGTCAAATCGCCCCTATGGCGCAAATTCGCCACACCAGGCAACTGTGCTATAAACAAACCCATTTATACAATATACAAACATGAAAAATATGATTTGAACCATGAATAGAATTTTAATAGTTTGACCTTTTTTCATTTTTGGAATACTCTTATGTGGAATCCGCAGCTATTTTTCCCGAAATTTGGGTAGACTTAGATTTGTTGAGCGCATCCGTCTAAGCGGCAGGCGCCAGCGCCCGTTCTGCCATCTGCTATCACTGCTTGAGGATGCAACAATCTTGCACAGTTCTGTGCCTTGGCTATACAAAAATCTTAATAGATATAGTAACACAGACACCGTAGACCGGTCACTGTGATCGCTCTGTAACTTTTGTCGTGTTTCTATTGTAAACCGATAAAAGTGCCACCTTCAACTTTTAGCGACAAACTGACCACGTGGTCACTTGAAGGCAGCAAGTATACTAAGTGACATATAAATCCGAACACCCAGTTTAAATGGTTTTATTTTAATAAAATTTTCTATATATAAGTACTTAATGAAGCATAATAAGTAAATGATAAAAATTTCAAAATGATTGCACTGCTTTAAAGCCCTTTGACCTTTAATAATGTGTGGATGCACCCTGATGTGCTACGCATTCTCCAACGTGCCTAGGCATGCTTCTGATCAGGTGGTCAATGTGCTCCTGTGGTATCTCATTCCAGGCAACCACCAACTCCTCTCGAAGTGCTTCTAGAGTCTGAGGAGGACGTTGCAAATTGATCAATCTCCTACCCATCATATCCCACACGTGCTCAATTGGGGATAAGTCGGGAGATCTTGGTGGCCATGGTAACAATGTGACATCATTATGTTGAAAGAAGTCTATTGTGACACTTGCAACATGTGGTCGGGCATTATCTTGTTGGAAAGTTGGATCTGCCAGGGTGTCAAGATAGGGTAAAAGATGGGGTTCTAGAACTTCGTGGATATAACGCTGCGCGTTCATGTTACCTCTGATGAAGATTAAAGGTGACCTGGAACCATAAGCTATAGCACCCCAAACCATAACTCCAACAGTGTGATGAACATGTCTTTCAACAAAAAACTGTGGATTCCTCCTTTCACCACGTCGCCTTCTAACCCTGGCACGACCATCGTGAGAGAGAAACGGTCCCTTAAGGCCAATAATCTTAGGCGGCGATTTTCACGGTCTGTTGTTCTACGGCGGTGTCCAGTGCCCCTTGCTCTTTGCGTACGGCCTTCTCGAAGCCATGCCTGACAACACCTAACCACAGTGTCTACACTTCTTTGCACTCTAACTGCAATTGCCCGAAAAGAAAGTCCAGCTTCCCGAAGTCCCACTATATGGCCCCTATCAAACTCACTAAGTTGACGAAATCGTACAGGTCTCCGTACTCTAGGCATCGTAACCGATCGAAAGGATGTCAAGAAACAAAATCCGCCAACGTTGATTCTTTACTGCGGCTGAAAGATTCATTTTTAGAGCATTAGTGAATTAAAAAAAAGCAATATAAAAACCGGAATGTCCAACTGATAAGGCTGAAAATTTTTTCACATTTAAGATAAATACATTCACCAACTTTTATTGAAATAAAACCATTTAAACTGGGTGTTCGGATTTATATGTCACTTAGTATATATAGCCTGATTATATTGAAGTGGCGGTAATATTATATAGAAACGCATAAAAATGTGCTGCGGTTTCAGTGACCGCATTACGGCGGTTAAGGGTTAAGGTGAAATTAAAAAATGAATACCCAAAATGCATAGCGATGTAATTTTAATAGAAAATAATGTATAATTACATAAAATTCATTCAAAAATGTGTAAACCGATAATTATACAATATTGAGGTTGTAGCATTAATGCTAAATACTCCTTCAACAAACACCTGTAACAATGGCGCCTGTTTTTTTTCTACATAGTGTCAAGTTGACGTTGAATTAATGGCATATATATTTCAATAAATATTTCAGTTTGTGGCCAATGTATACGAGAGGTGTCTTTTAAGTTTTGCATATAGAAACATAGTAGGCCGCGCGGATCGAACGTCGGTACTGAATCACAACCTCACTCTTTAGTGAACTTAAATTCAAAGTTTCACAAAAATACGTGCGGTGTTTTTTTTTTCAAGATCCTATTGATGCTCCGCGAGTGCACGTCGGCATCGTCCTGGATGTTTCTTTTCATCAGAGCTGTATATGTTTGTTTATATCGTGTAAAGCCGCCTGGTTGAACACAACAGTTGAAGATCGAATGTTGCCAATTTAGGAAAAGGTAAACAAAATCCTGTTTTTGAATCGAACTTCACGCAGTGTTTACAAACAAAACATGTGATAGGGCAGTACTTGAAGTTCCTTACCAAATAAATAGTGAGTATTTTTCTTCAATATCTATTTTACGTTAAATTTGTTGCAAATTAGATTTGGTATTGCAAACGTAGTCGACTCTGAAAAGGAAAGTTCCAACTTTCAGGACACCATGTACATTGCACTACGTAGTTCTGAATATATTAATAAATGAATCTTTACATGAGCTGAATATTTCCACTACTGAGGAATTAGCTTGAATACAGTAATGGACAAAAGTATATAGACAAATATGAATATTTACCTAAATCCCTCTATAAAACGAATTCATACTTCATTGCTCTATAAACAAATGCGATATTAGTAGAAAAACTAAATTCCTTGTTTTTACATTATCTGCAATGAACACAATACAAGTCTGAATATAAGCACTTTTTTATGAGGGACAAAAATATGTAGACAAATTCTTTCAACATTAGTTTAGTACAGTTTCGTGTCAGAAGAGGAAAACTAAGATCATTGAGTTATAAAAAGATGGTCAACGTCAAGTCGACATCGCCAAAAATCTGAAGCTGAAGCGTAAAGCAGTTTGGGCAATATACAGGGTCCGCCAAAGGAACCTGACGTTTTCAGAATGGATAGTACGAAGCCGTTTTTTGACGTAGAACATCGGTTACAGTGGGCAAGACATCGGTAGTAGATGCCATTTCAGTAGTCATGGAGCTGTGGACAAGTGAACATCGCGCATTTGTTGTAGAGACGTATTTTAAAAATCACGACTCGGTGATCATTACACAGCGTCTATTTCGTACACATTTCAATGTCGGACGTCATGGTTCTGTTCCATGCCGTAACACAATTAAGTTGTGGGTCAAAAATTTTCGTCGATCTGCATCAGCAATGAAAGCTAAGCCACCAGGAATGCGTCGAACAGTTCGGACTCCAGCCAATATTGAGAGGGTGCGAATAGCGGTGCAGCAAAAGTCCACGTCGTTCAGCTAGGCTACAAGCAATTAGTCTAAGGCTTTCAGAAACAACAGTGCGGCGTATTTTGCATAAGGATTTACATTATCACCCTTACAAATTAGCGATGGTTCAAGAACTGGCAGCTGAAGACTTTGTGGACCGTTTGACTGCAAGCAACCAGCTTCGGTCTGATGAGGCGCATTTCGAGTTATCAGGCTACGTAAATAAGCAGAATTTTCGGTACTGGTGTGGAGAAAACCCAAGAGAACTTCACCAGCGACCCCTTCATAGTCGCAAGGTTACTGTTTGGTGCGGAGTGTCGCGATTCGGCATAATTGGACCCTATTTTTTTGAGGACGATGCTGGAAATTCTGTCACGGTCAATTCGCAACGTTATCTGGAAATGTTAAACACATTTTTGGAACCAGAGCTTCGTCGACGGAACATAGATTTAAATACTGTATGGTTTCAGCAAGATGACGCCACAGCGCCTACAGCACGAGCAACAATGGTTCGACTGCGAGAAATGTTTCCAGGAAGAGTCATTTCGCGGAATGGAGATGTTCCTTGGCCGGCAAGGTCTCCCGATCTCACGGCTTGTGACTATTGGTTATGGGGTTATCTCAAAAGCAAGGTATATTTAACGAGCCCAAGGACCATTGAAGAATTGAAGGAAAACATTCGCAATGACATTAGCGCGATTCCGATGAGTATGGTACAGCGCGTAATGGGGAATGTGCGAAACCGTTTGGAAGAGTGTGTCCGCAGTGAAGGACATCATTAGACCGAAGTTATTTTCCATACATAAAATGGCATGTAATACACTTTCGATTACTTATATATGAAAATAAATATCTTGAAAGATACATTTGTAGTTTCATATTGAAACTCATCAGGTTCCTTTGGCGAACCCTGTATAAACAAAAAGGTATCTTGGAAGCCTATAAGAGAAGTGGTCGGCCTAGAAAACTAAATGCTAGATCAGTTAGATTAATAAAAGTAATTTCGTCCAAAGATCCGTTTAAAATAAAAGCCGAAATCGAGACAAAAGGAACTGTCAGTGTTTCTACGAAAACTATAAGTAGAAGATTAAATGATTTGAAGTTATTTGCACGTCGCCCGAGTAAGAAGCCGCTAATCTCGAGAAAAAACCGTAAGGACCGATTACAATTTGCACGGTTGCATCTTGATTGCAGCATCTGTGACTGGAAGAGGGTATGTTTCAGTGACGAATCCAAGTTCAATATGTTTGGATCAGATGGTGTTCATTACGTTTGTCCTAGTGGACAAAGATTGAACCCCAAGTACACTTTGCCCACTGTCAAACATGGAGGCGGGTCTGTTCTGGTTTGGGGGTGCTTTTCGGGGTTTGGGATGGGACCTTTACATAGAATAAATGGCATTATGGATAAGTTTGTATACACAGACATACTAAAGCATGTCATGTTACCCATTATGGAAGACAATATGCCCTTAATATCAATCTTCCAGCAAGATAATGACCCGTAGCACACTTCAAATCTCGCAAAGAAATTCTTTCTGGACGAAAAAATACCAGTTCTCAAATGGCCTTCACAGTCTCCCGATATAAACCCCATTGAAAATCTTTGGGACTACTTAGATAAGCAAATACGAGATAAAAGTTATTTAAACAAGGATGAACTTTTTGCCGCTTTATAGCAAAAGTGGAGACAGATTGATGAATCTTATATCAAGAAACTTCTACAATCTATGCCGAGACGATCCAGGCGGTGATTGATAATAATGGTTATGCTACAAAATATTAACACAAACATGGTTGGTTTTTTATAATTCAATGAACTTTGCTTCTTTTTCTATAATTGTTTTGCTTTGTCTAAATATTTTTGTCCTTCATAGTTCCAGTTTTTTTTCAATTAATTTTTTATAATTATTTTAGCAAGGCCTTCGATACGGTTGACCCAAATATTCTCTGTAAAAAGCTTAGATACTTTGGCCTGTCATCATCGGCTTGCACGCTGATTAAGAGCTTTTTAACTGATCGCTCACAGTCTGTCATATATGAAAACAATATATCAACTTCTTTATTCAGAAATTTTGGTGTCCCTCAAGGATCTATTTTGAGTCCCCTTTTATTTGCTCTTTATATATGTGATTTTCATGAAACCGCCAGCAACTCAATCGTTCATCATTACGCCGATGATACCCAACTTTATAACTGCTTCGATCCTGATGAATATATGCTTGGTCAACATCAAATAAATCAAGACCTGCAGTCTATTTTTGACATATCTAGTGCTCACAATCTAAAACTAAATCCTGGCAAATCATGCTGCATTTTATTTGGGCCCAAAAAGAATCGTGAAATAAATCAATATCGCATTAATATTATGGTGAATAATGAAGACATATCCTTCGTAAACGAATACAAAAACCTTGGTATCTGGTTTGACTGCAAGCTACGCTTCACTAAACATGTTAACCAGCTATGCAGTGCGTCCTATAATGTGCTTCGTCAGTTATACCCGAGTCGAAGTGTCCTGTCGACACAGCTCAAGCTTAAACTCTGCGAGTCCCTTATCCTGTCAAAATTATCTTACGGTGACTCTGTTTATGGACCTGCTCTTTTACAACGTGATGCCGAGCGGATTCAGATGATACAAAACTCATGCATCAGATTTTCTTATGGAATCCGTAAATTTGATAATATTAGTAGCGCTTTTGACCAATCGGGATGGTTTAAGATGAACAAATTGAGGAAACTGCATTGCCTATCTCTGGTACATAAGACCCTTATCCTTAAAGCGCCATATTATTTTTATACAAAACTAACCCCCCTCTGCCAGTACGATCAAAGATCCTCTAGGAATAAACTCATCTTACTTATCCCGCGGCATTCGACAGCATTGTTCACATGCAGTTTCTCGTACTGGGCACCCAAACTATATAACTGCTTATCAAGTGAGTATAAAGAATATAATAGCCTAAGCAATTTTAAAAAAAGGTTAAAGATGAGTTTAAAGCAGTCGGATGGCTAAAATTTTACTTTATGCATATCCACAGGTAATTGATTGTTTCCTTTCTCTGATAAGTGTTATATTCTAAGTTTTTTTTTCTCTCTCTCTATAGTTTGTGTCAATGTTTTCCAGGTCGGGTTGAAAAACAGCATAAGCTGACACTCCACCTTTTCGTCACTGTTCCTTTTAAATCAATTATTTTGTAATCGTGTGACGAATATAAAGGCCATTTATTATTATTATTATTATAATTATGTATACAGGTTGGTGTATTAATAAAACAAGTTAAAAAAGAAATTCAGCACAATATTAATTTGTCTATATACTTTTGTCCATTACTGAACGTATATCACTATACTTTGAAAGCTCTCCCAGTCGCCTCCTAATGTCATTAGCATGAAATTCAACTGAGGGCCCAAATTTGCACTTCCATAGCGACCTACAGCTGTCTAGGTCTAGGCGGCTATGGTACTTCTCATATAAAGAAACGTTCTATACATTATCCCAACACGGTGATAACAGGTCACGAACTTTCATTTTGATCGGGACGTTATACAAATACCGAGCCAATAATGTGTGAATATCATCTGTTAATTCTTCGGTATATCCCAACTGAAACATGTCATTGAACATTTTAAACCTCTCTGCGTCTGATATTTCTACGACAAGAGCAAACGCGACACTTTCCACCCGCAGTAAGTTTGTTCCCGATTCTAAAGACCACCTGTATATCATAGGTACGTTCCGAGCACTTATCCGGAACTTCTCCACCGAATTCACTACCGTATCGCATATGTCGGATAGAAGAAATCTGTCGCTGAGCACCAACACATCCAGTAAGGTTTCCAAGTCCTGTTTTATGTCCACTGTTTCCACCTTATTGCTTAGATTTTTCAGTAAGTGTAGCAAGCACGCCAATGATTTCTTTTTAACATTGGTCAGTCGTACCACGTCCTCGCTGCTCTCCCTGAAATGGCCGCTGAGTAGTCCTCTGAAAAATTCCGACCTGTCGCTTAAGAACTGCCTGTCGGCTTGGAAAACAGAACCATCGTCCAGTTTGAACGAAACGATATGTTCGCAGTCTTCGGCTAATTTGTACTTGTCTTTGATGGTTCTAGTTTGACTTAGATTCAATGCAACGTCTTTGGGGTTGGCGATATTCAACTTGTCGGCTGCCATCATGCATAATGTCTTGATAGCTCGCTTTTTCAGATCGCCCTCATTCTTGGACAACTTTATGAGTACGTGCAGACCGTCGCAGAAATGCATGTACTTCACCAACAAAGATTTGTCCCTAAAATTATGAATTATATTACATTGCGAATGTGTTACCAATTTTAAGTAGTAGTAGTAGAAAGATTTATTTAGCATATTTGGCTACATAAACAGAACAATTGTAAACAACTTAGAACTAGTAAATTCAAGCCATATGGTGTATGATGTAAATGCTGGACAACCTATAATTGTTGATTTAACAAGTGATTTCTCAATTTTACTTTAAATTTTGTCAAAGTTTTCTGGTCTTTTATCTCCTAGTATAATTTATTATATTCAATGAACCCTTGATGGAATACAGATTTGTAGCATATGTTGTACTTTTTAGTCATTAAATAGAAGTCATCTTTATTTCTGGTATTATGTAATCGATGGTCGACATTTGATGATGTTAAATTAGTTAGACTTGATGGAAATATATTATTTTTTACTTTATAAATGAATATCATTACAAGATATTTGATAAAAAATTTTACATTGAGCCATTTTAATTTGCTAAGCATTTGCCTAATTGGAGTATATTTATCTTTATTTAGTATTATTCTCATGCACTTATTTTGTAAAATTTGCAGTCTTTCAAAAATGGAATTATTTGCTAAATATAGAATAATCGAACAGTACAAGAAATTTGGAAGAATGATCGTATTATAGATAATTTTTCTGCTATATGAACTCAGACATCCAGAAACTCTCGATAAATATCCCACTTTACTACTAATCTTATTTATAACTTTTTCATAATGAATATCAAAAATTAATCGAGAGTCAACAAAAACCCCAGGTATTTAAAATTTTCTACGAATTCAATATCTTCACCATCAATATTCAGTCGAACATTTGTACATTGTTTTTTTCCGATTAACAAGGCTTTCGTTTTACTTGCATTTAATTTTAGTCTGTTAGATGCTAACCATTTTGAGACAAGCTTCAAGTCTTCATTTATATAAGAGATACCAGACTGAATATTTTTAGTACTTATATAAATCATAGTGTCTTCGGCGAAAATCTGAATTTTGCATTTTTTGACTATGGCAGGTTAATCATTTATGTATAAAATAAAAAGAAGTGGTCCCAGGATACTGCCCTGTGGAACACTCAACGTATTTTCAATTTTTGATGAAATAGTGTCATTAACTTTTGTAACTTGCATCCTTTTAGACAAATAATTTCTAAACCAATCTAAAACACTTCCTGTTATACCATATGCCTTCAATTTACCTAACAAAATATCTCTATCAATCGTTTCAAATGCCCTCTTCAAATCCAAAAATACTGCTATGACAACTTCTTCTGAGTCTATGGCTCTTCTAAAATTCTCAGTTACCAACTGGAAAGCTGTTTCTGTGGAATATTTTTTTCGAAAGCCTGCCTGCGCCTCCACTAAAATTTTGTTTTCTTCTACAAACTGCATTAATTGGTCATGCACTATGGACTCTAATAATTTTGGGAACTGGTGTTATTGTAGAGCATTTCAAATTTCCAGGGAAAGAACTGCTTCTCAGTGAACAATTGATCCAATTTAATACAGGATATCCCAAAATTTCGAAACAGTTTTTCAGCACGTTTTTAGTAGTCATTTCGGCACAGTTGTTATTTGATTTTAAACTGTTTACTTTTTTTCTTAGATAATTCAATGATATGCTGTGAAATTTTGAAAGTGTATGCAACATTTCCCCCTGGAAACTGATTTTCATATAGTCAGGTGCAGCATTGGCAATACTTTCCATAAAATATTCATTTAGTTTGTTTGCAATCACCAAAGAATTTGTTTCGGTACCGCTTCGAATTGATCAGTCTTTTTAAAGTCTTCCACATCTTTACACTGTCGCACTTGTTATTATCGATTTGTTTATCGTAAAATTTCCTTTTTTCTTCTCTAATTACATTAAGGCATGTTTCCACCAAAAGCGACTAAGAGTGTGCCATAAGTATGGACACATCCAAATATCTCCGAAACTAAGGATGCAAGATAAAACTTTGGATACAAAAGTTTTTGGAAATCAAACGGTGTGGTGGATTGTACGTTGACATTCACCTTGATCGTCATTTCAAGGGCAAGTTATTTTTTTCAAATGGGAACCCCCATTTTTTATTGCAGAAAAACACAGCCAGAAAAATGTTCTACTCAACAGTATATCATAGGGGCTAAAATAACAACTAGAGGTTATCTCAAGGTCAATTGCTCTTTCATAGAATGTTGTGAAGCAGCGGATAGCTTGAGTAAAGAGGAATACTAAAAAAGGACTTTCATTGCGAAAATTGCAGGATACCGAATGGCACATCTGATGGTGACCTTCATTTGACATTGGCTTTCATCTTGAAGGCCAATTCAAGGACAAGTTGATTTTTCACATGGAAACCCTCAATTTTGTTCTCAGCGCTGAAAATGGACAAAAATTTCATGTTCGAAGGTTTAATTAAACCTAACGGAGGCAAAATCACACCTACAGGTTATTTCAATTTCAAAATATTTACTGGCCGCAAATAATCTTACCTCAATATCTTGAAGAATCAGTCCAAGGTCTCATTTTTCACTTGCAAAGATTATCGGTCGCTTCAGACTAATCCACGAAAATTTGACCTTGAAATAACTTCTAGGTGTGATTTTATCTCCGATAATTAAACCATTGAAGAAATGTTTCTCCATTTCCAACAGTGGGATCAAAATTGAGCGTTTCCGTAAGAAAAAATCAATTTGAAGTTGAATTGATTTTCAAGGTCGGAATGAAGGTCATCATCAGATGCAGATGGGTGTCCTGCAATTTTCGCATTAAAATTCCTTTTTTAATATTCCTCCTTTTCCAGTTATCCGCTGCTTCACAACATTCCATGAAAGAGCAACAATTGACCTTGAACTAATCTCTAGACCTAATTTTAGCCCCTATGATATTTATACCGTAAAGAAGGATTTTTTTATTTCTATTTCTGCAATAAAAATGGGGGTTCTTACTTGAAAAAATCAACTTGCCCTTGAAATGACCTCCAAGGTGAAATCCAAGGTCGCCACTTGATGCGCTATTCGATTTCCTAAGACTTGTATCCGAATTTTTTTCTAGCGCGAGATATTTGGGTGTGTCCACATTTTTGGGGACCCTGTATGTGACGTCCGCCTATTTTAATATGGTATCTTCAGGAGAAAAACGTTAATCAATGCCTGAAGATACCGAATTAAAGTAGGCATTAGAGAGGCACCAAAAAGGGATTCTTTTCAAAGTAAATTTATAAAGGACCCTGCAGCACGGCTCGATCAATTTGGCTAATTTTTTTTATATGACGTGGCATTCTGACTAAATATCTTAATGTGCATAGACCCCAAGGCTCAACGGATCCCAAGATATAAGTCGTGAAAGTCAGTATAGTGGGGTACCTATTTTACTTAGCTATATACAAATACTGTTTGTGCATACGCTTCGAGGCTGGGCGACAAGGGAGTTACTAAAAGTCACTCACAATACTATGTACATTTTTCATGCATAATCACTGCAGACGTTTACTGAGAATTCATACTATTTACTTCTTCAACTTTTCATTCGATGTGTCTAATCACATGTCTTCTAATTTATGTTTATACTATTTAAATGAGAATTGAATGGGAATTCTGAGTAAATCTACTTGACATTTTTGAGTGCTGTTATTTTTTCTAGAAAGTGTCCCATGTTTTCCTTTCTAGAGGAAAATTCGGACACATACTGGTTTACAACTTTTCCAAAATTGTCTACTTCAGTCTGAAAGACTACACTCGAACACTCGAATTGTAAATACTTGATTTCGAGCTCTGACATTTTACTGGCAAATTATCTGCTGACTAATTTGACATTAAACAGTCAGAAGTTTCTGTACGAACAGCGGATTAGTTGTGGGTAATCGATCTTAGCTTCCTCAGCCAACTCGTAACGTTCTCATGTACGCAATCTACAGGGTGTAAACATTATGATAGTCATTATTTAAATGGGTGATAGAGTGGGTTAAAAGAAGCAAAAAACTTCATATAACATGGGGGTCAAAACGGCATTTTTTCCCGTAGGATTCTATGGACTATGGTATGCTGATATCTGCATTGATTTCCACGATATTTAAAATTTGTTCCTCCTGCTCTACAATAACCTGTCTTCCACGAGAGCGAATATTAGTGGGCTGAACACTTCCTGTATCTCGAACTCTCTGGTAAACTTGCACAAATGTCCTGTCTTGGTGTACCCGTTGGCGAAATCTGTTGCGATAAATTTGAGCAGCAAGATTTGAATTCTGACGAGCTTCACCGTAAACTAACAACATGTCGGCGAACTCTTGATTCGAGAACATTGTAAATAAACACGACTACGTACGCGAACAAAAACAGAACAAGACGCCCGATAACTAACCACTGCGTTTGCGATCGATTGCCGCTCCGATAAGAGTGATGAAAAGCCGACGCGCTGTTGTCATTTGTGTTTTAAATACTTAATTTAATGAAACTTACTGACTACACTAAACGTTTAGTTTACCTGTGTATGTAGGGTATAACCAAGAGCAGCTGCTGTTTAACCTGTTCTCCTCCTCTAAGAAGGGTGTATGCTATTTCTCCTTTCCCCACTCCAGACTCCGCCAACGTCGTCATCTGCCTGAGAATCAGCTTTCCCACGAATTTATAGTTGTCGCATTTGTTGCAGAATTGATTGTGTTGAACTTTGGTTAGATCATAAATTGTTTCGATGAATTTGGTTTTCATCAAAGGAATAAGGTACTTTGCGGAATCAAGGATACGCAAAACAATATCAACCGTGTTGATTTTTGTTGATACAGTGGGCTTGAAGTACGTGGAACACTTCAGAAGTGCAACCAGCATCTCTTCCGTTCCTAATTCGGGTATTTTAGGGTCCACTCTGATGATGCAACTGATCAGAATTGCTATTTCGGTAACCAGGAGCGATTTCAAGTGGACTATATTGGGTTCTTCTGGTAGAGCTGAAACAATCAATGCTTTAAAATCAATGTGTTCAGGTCACATAAGAATTTTATGTGCGTTCCACTGGGTGTCCAGGAATAAATTTCCATTTTTAAAGGCTAAAAAAAATTATCTTCAAGTTTTAAAATTAATTCTGCAATGCCAATTAACATAAACTTTATGTTTAAGGTACCCCCACACAAAAAAGGCCCAATGGGGGTGAGATCTGGAGATCTAGCTGGCCAGTTTGGGTCTCCAAAGCGACAGACGATCTTTTCCAGGAATAATTCCCGAACGACTTCCATGTTTCTTGATCAAAGCTATTAAATTCTTGTAGCCGAGGTACCAAAAGCTCCCGAAGTATTGCACAGTAACGATCACTAATTACAGTCTGGGCTATGCCACGTTGGTTCTCAAAAAAGAACGGACCGACAATTCCTGAAGCCGACATTGCACACCGCACAGTTACTTTTGGGCTACGTAGGGGCCTTTCTTGTTTTTTCGTTGGAATCCCTTGTGCCCAATAGCGACAATTTTGCTTTTTACCTGCGCCTGAAAGGTAAAAGTGAGCCTCGTCACTGAACAGAATGTTGTTAATTCGGTCGTTTGCAAAAAACGGTTTATCATTAGTAGTAACGACGGTTTGTAAAGTTTAATTCTTGCACTATTTGGATCATGTAGGGATGAAGCCTTAAGGCCGCACACGTCCATTTTTTTCGCTTTTTTTTCAACTACATGTTTGCAACAGTATTCTAAATCCTGTTCATCTGACTAATTCATGATGTGTATGGGTATTTCTCAGCAAATTTCGAAATTCATGTCCTGAACCACTGATGCTAAGTTGCATGGATTTATCATCAATTTAACATTTTTATTATATCAACAAGTATCTATACTAATATTTTAAAAGCAAAAATTTAGACAATATATTGACACAAAAAAATTAATTTATTAGTCTAAAAGTCATTCCCTCATCTCGTCCATGGGTCTGAAATTTCTAATAAAAAAATATATACAATCAAATCTGTTCATATTCTTATAAATTGAATATTACTAACATATACTTTTTTTAATTCACTAATGCTCTAAAAATGAATATTTCAGCCGCAGTAAAGAATCAACGTTGGCGGATTTTGGTTCTTGACATCCTTTACGATCGGTTACGATGCCTAGAGTACGGAGACCTGTACGATTTCGTCAACTTAGTGAGTTTGATAGGGGCCGTATAGTGGGACTTCGGGAAGCTGGACTTTCTTTTTGGGCAATTGCAGTTAGAGTGCAAAGAAGTGTAGACACTGTGGTTAGGTGTTGTCAGGCATGGCTTCGAGAAGGCCGTACGCAAAGAGCAAGGGGCACTGGATGCCGCCGTAGAACAACAGACCGTGAAGATCGCCGCCTAAGATTATTGGCCTTAAGGGACCGTTTCTCCACTACCAGGTCCATTGCAAATGAATGGTTTGCAGAACACGGAAGACCTATTGGCATGCGAAGTGTTTACCGACGAATGAGAAGTTTTGGCTTGTTTTCATACCGGCCACACTGGGTCCTCCCTTTAACTCGAGAACACCGACGTAATCGCCTTGAGTGGTGCAGTCAACGGTCACTCTGGGATCAGGAATGGAACAGTATTGTCTTTAGTGACGAGTCTCGATTTTGTTTAGGCATGCACGATGGTCGTGCCAGGGTTAGAAGGCGACGTGGTGAAAGGAGGAATCCAGTTTTTTGTTGAAAGACATGTTCATCACACTGTTGGAGTTATGGTTTGGGGTGCTATAGCTTATGGTTCCAGGTCACCTTTAATCTTCATCAGAGGTAACATAAACGCGCAGTTATATCCACGAAGTTCTAGTTACCCCATCTTTTACCCTATCTTGACACCCTAGCAGATCCAACTTTCCAACAAGATAATGCCCGACCACATGTTGCAAGAGTCACAATAGACTTCTTTCAACATAATGATGTCACATTGTTACCATGGCCACCAAGATCTCCCGACTTATCCCCAATTGAGCACGTGTGGGATATGATGGGTAGGAGATTGCTCAATTTGCAACGTCCTCCTCAGACTCTAGAAGCACTTCGAGAGGAGTTGGTGGTTGCCTGGAATGAGATACCACAGGAGGACATTGACCACCTGATCAGAAGCATGCCTAGGCGCGTTGGAGAATGCGTAGCACATCAGGGTGCATCCACACATTATTAAAGGTCAAAGGGCTTTAAAGCAGTGCAATCATTTTGAAATTTTTATCATTTACTTATTATGCTTCATTAAATACTTATACAAAATTTTATTAAAATAAAACCATTTAAACTGGGTGTTCGGATTTATATGTCACTTAGTATATTTGGTAATAAGTATGGATTGTATAGTCAAGCTTTCATTGCTAGAAAATAAATATGTATATAAAAGAATCTATTTAAACTATGTCCCTTGAAATAAAATCATTCCCTCACCCATTATAAATATTCGATTCGGGGTCACACCATTTGATATTTTTGAACGCAGCTGCTAACTTATGTTTTTTATTGAAATTGAGCATCAAATTGTTGTAAAAAGCATTCCCCCATCCTATCAGTCATTCCCGCATTTCATAGTTTTTTAAAAGTCATTTTTCTACATGTTATACACAAAAATATGGAAGACCTTCATTTTCAATGAACCTCACTAAAGTAAAACTTTATATTTCTGAAAAAAAAGATATATTTTCATTATTTTTTTTTTAAGAAATGCAAAATGAAATTTCTAAATTTGTTGAGAAATACCCGTATATAGATGACTAAAAAACATCGTTATTAATTTTGTTTTGTCGTAAATTGCATTTTTTGTGCATTTCATTGTGGATTTTTTCGTCGATCGTAACTTGTTGGCAAATATTAGTACAGCTCTGAAATTGTATCTGAATATTACACTTTTATGGATGAATGAAACAAGTGATAAGAACACTTTTTCTCTTCGAAAAATCTTTGATTTTCTTGAAAATTCAACTTGCTGCGAGACGAGGCTTCAAGAAAATCAAAGATTTTTCGAAAGGGAAAAGTGATAAGAACAGAAGTAATCACTTGTTTCAATTTCCATAACAGAGTAATATTCACACACCATTCCAGAGCTGTATTTATATTTGTTAACAAGTTCTGAATAAAGAAAAAAATGCATTTTTTCGACAAAAAAAAAATGAAAATATCGTTTTTTAGTCATCTCTATACACACCATGAAATTATTAGATGAAAAGGATTTAAAATACTGCTGCAAACAGGTAGTTGAAAAAGAATCTAAAAAAAGGGACGTGCCACCTTAACTCTCCCCTTGAAATTGTATGAAAAGACACACCACCTGTGATGTTTTTCGAACAGATCCACTTGGATTTTGAATCCTAGCGGCCCGTACAGCTTCAACATTCTGAGGAGTAGTTAGTCCTTGGCGTTTCACATTTAAAGCTGACGATGTTTCTCTACGCCTCTTTCACCCACGATAAATTTTTACTTGGTGCGTCTTCCACACGCCTAATATTTAAGTGAGCACAAAACCATCGTCTTTTTTTTACTATATAATCCGCATCGATCCACAATCGAAGGACTCTGCGCCGTTGCCAAGTAATTCGAATTTAAAAAGGGAAATTTATTCCTGAACATCTTGTATATCTTGGAATAAAATACCTTGACTCTGTTTTTCTTCCGAGTCCTCTTCATTGTCGCACTCGATATCGTCCAACAATTCTGCTGTCTTCTGATTTTCGTTCGAATCGTCTTCCTCGTTTTCGCTTGAGGATTTCTTATCGTCCTCTGCATCACTACAAACCTGCACAAAGTTTGAGTAAATCATGTTACACGGTCAGTATTTGTTTGTCTGATAAATTGGAATGAGACCACTACGTGTGGAGCTACTGCAAAAGACAGGAAGAGCAAGCGTCACCTAATGGCGTCTTTAAGAAGAAAATAAAATCAACGTCAACGCGGGTGTGACTATTTAATTTTGCGAGGTTCTCTAAATGTGGTGGTAATAAATGATTTTTTAATTTGAATATGAAAACGAGAACTAAATAATATATGAAATTTTTCACAAGCAACCACTGCACATCCAACATAGACTAAATCCTAGTATATTTGTTTTTATTTAAAATGATTCTCATAGCTTTATTTTGTAGAATTTGTAATTTTGAAAATATGTTTTCATTTGTTGTAAACAAGATGGTTGAACAGTATAAAAAATGGAGAAGAATTATAGTGTTATACACATTTTTTTTTGGAATACATACTAAGATTATGGGGAACTCTATAGAAGTAATTTATCTTTTTCGATATTTTTGAAATAATGTATTCATAATGTTCGTGAAACAGTAGCATACTATCCACATATATACCAAGATATTTAAATGACTCGACTACTTCAATTTTTTCATCATTAATCATGAGCCTAATTGTATTGTCAATTAAATGTTTCCCTATTGACATATATACATTTTTTTTTATTAGTGTTTAATTTAAGTTTATTGACATTTAACCAATTCATAATTTTTTTAATATCACTATTTAACAGTTCTAAAGCAGTGTCCAAATGCTTATGTGCCATATATATATATATATATATATACTTCGAAGTTGAGTCATTTATTTTAACAGTGAGTAGATCTGATCAAAAGAAATGTTTTTTCCTTTACCATTTTTCTGGTAAAATTAAAGTAACAAAGTTATAGCCCTTTGAAAGTTTGAGTACCGCCCTGTCTCAATAATAATATCATGTGCTCGTGTTTGGCAACAACGGATATAATCCGCCTTATCGGTTCATCGCATCGGAAACAAAAAAGCGAAAGAATTTGGAACGATGTTTTTACAATTATTTTATTCAGTTCAGTTATACATACAGTCAGTGTCATCCGGTAACGCGTGTGAATAGTGTCTGTTGCGTGGCTCAAACGAAATAAAAAATGGCACATGTTTATGCGGATCGGTTTCCCAATCGAGTGCAACCAACCCCTCGTGCCTTTGTTAATGTAGTATACAGTTAAATACAGGTCCGCACTGAAATACTTGTCGGGAGGATACTTTATAAAACAAGGTAAAATTTTTTTTTTATTTTTTATTTTTACACACATATTTTGGTTTATCTTCCTTCTACAATTAATTACTCAACTTCAAAGTCACCCTTGTATATTGAAACAATCATTTAGAATATTTTTTGAGAGATTCTCACTTGGATTTGTATGAGATTTCAATTTTGATTATTGATCTTAATTGTTAATAATCCTACCCCAGCTATTTGAACCAAATCCAAAAAGTCAGAGAAAGGACATTTTCGAAAAAGATTAGATGAAAAGAAAAGGATTGCTACAGCTCAACTTCAAAACCAAGGCATTGAAAAAATCTCTATTTGTTGCAGGATTGAAGACTTTATATTTTAGAAGATCAAAGTGATATGAGCTATATGCTATGATCATCTTAGTGTAGTATTGTAAGTGATAGCTAAATAAACAATTCTTTTCTATTCTTCCACTTTATTCTTATAGCACACCTCAAATTTCTCATTAACTAAACATTCTGCTTCAGCCAAAAGTTGTGTTAAAAACCGAACTTCTACAGCGGTCGGGCCCTAATTATGATCGCCAAAATTGTATAACAAATTACTCACCGGAGAATAGTCATCGGAATCCGACTCCTCATCTTCGTCGTCATGTGTGGGCGATAAGGAGCATCGTCGAGGAGACAAGGCCTGGAAGGTGGCCAAGTCAGAACCAATGCTGGAACAAGGACTTGGAGACCGATCGTACCGAGCTGGACAGTACTCGTCATCGCTACTCGACGGGGACGTAGAATATTGTTTGCGCAGCGTAGGACGCAAACAGCCCTCTTCCAGCAATCCGGAAGAACTGGTTGATGGCTGCAAAAATGATGAAACAGCCGTCATAAGGATTATGTTCAGCTCAAGATCCTATCGAAATAAGACAGCGCCATAGACATTATATCCTGGATTTCTATCCTTTCGTTCGTTGTTCCAGAGACCAAACTTAGACCATGCCGATGAGTTTCGAAAAAGCACGAAACAGCTGTTTGTGGTTGGCTGTATTTTGTTGTACGGTAGAAGGCAGCATGTTCAAGTTACACGCTCTAAGAAAAAAGTTACGAATATATACAGGATGATTCACAAGTCGTGACCAAAAATGAAACATCATCAAAATAAAAAACATTTTTTTTAATATCTTCAATACGATCCACTGGAATGAACTAAAATTATTATGTGGTTATACCTAAGTATTGTCCACATTCATAAGTCTTAAAATTAACGTGCTTCAGTGGCGTACATACAGGCGATTAGTGGCATTATTTTTCCAAATAAAAATGGTACGCCAGTTTTTTTTTCGAATCCCGTGTTTTTTTTCTAGAATGTACTGTTTTCGTAACAATAAAAACACTGGTCAACACTGGTTTTGCCACACGAACTTTGACAGCTAATTTTGTTTTATCAGTCTACCCTCATTATTACATGACAGCTGTTTTATGTCTATTAGCCTCATATTTGTTGTGATACGGTAATACTCATAACTAGTACTACGGCAGTAAATTAACAGAAACGCTTACAAGTAAATCCTTATAATAATATTTGTTGTTGAATTTGAACACTTTTTTGTGATTTATTAACCCTGTGAATATGTCGAGGAAGTGTAATAATGATCCTAACACTGTTTGTTATGTCTGCGGAGAACTAACATTCAAAAAACAACGACGAAACTTTACGATTCTTGTGTTGGAGTGTTATCACCAATGTTTTGGTTTTTCTGTCGCCCATCAAGACAAATCCTGGGCCCCTCAGGTCTGTTGCATAACGTGTGTGAAAAATTTAACTGACTGGAAGAAAGGTGCACGACCTATGCCGTTTGCTGTACCCATGATATGGACTGAACAGCGAGATCACGTTTCAGATTGCTATTTTTGTCTCACAGACATAAAAGGTATAAATTACAAGAAAAAAACCACAGTTATTTACCCTAACTTATCTTCGGCTATAAGACCAGTCCCTCATTGTAAAAAATTGCCAGAACTAATACCAGTTGCAACTACGTCTGTTGAGAACAATTCACAACCGTCCACTTCAGGTGAATGTGTTGACGAGGACGATGACTGTGAGTTAAAAGGAATTGTAAACGAGCCACATTTGATAACTCAAGGAGACCTAAATGATTTGGTTCGGGACTTAAATTTGTCAAAAAAGCAGTCAGAACTATTAGAATCACGTCTAAAAGAATGGAATTTGCTACATCATAATACAAAAGTTAGCTATTTTCGAAACTGTGATCAACACTTCAGAACGTATTTTTCTCAGGATGGAGATTTGGTGTTTTGCAATAACATAAATGAGATTATGAAAATGTTGGACATAGATTTTGATCTCTCTCAGTGGCGTTTATTCATTGATTCTTCGAAAGCAAGTCTAGAAGCAGTGTTATTGCATAATGGAAATAAGCTTCCGTCTGTACCTCTGGCCCATGCTGCAAATATGAAAGAAACCTATGAAAATATGAAACTTTTACTTGAAAAAATAAATTACAGTACATATTCCTTCAAAATCTGCGGTGATCTTAAAGTTGTTGCACTATTACTTGGACTTCAGCTGGGTTATACAAAGTTTTGCTGCTTTTTATGTGAATGGGATAGCCGAGACAGAACTAATCACTATATAAAAAAAACATGGCCTACGCGTGCATCGTTAGTTCCTGGGCAAAAAAACGTAAAGTATTTACCCCTTGTAGATCCAAATAATGCGCTTCTACCACCATTGCATATCAAATTAGGATTAATAAAAAATTTTATGAAGTCAATGGATCGCAATGGGAGTGGATTTTTGTATCTAAAAGAAAAATTCCCTAAAACAAGTGATGCAAAGATAAAAGAGAGTATTTTTGTTGGCCCTCAAATTAGGGAGTTAATAAAAGATTCAAGATTTGAAGAAAAATTAAGCGATTTAGAAACATCTGCATGGAAGGCTTTTAAAAATGTTGTTTCAAATTTTTTGGGTAACCACAAGAGTGACAGCTACAGAGAGTTGGTTAGCGAGCTATTATTGTCATATCAAGCATTGGGTTGCAACATGTCACTTAAGATCCATTTTTTAGACTCGCACCTGGATTTTGTTCCTGACAATTTAGGGGCTGTCAGCGACGAGCACGGTGAGAGGTTCCATCAGGACATTTCTAATATGGAAAAGCGGTACCAGGGCAAATGGAGCCCAAATATGTTAGCAGATTACTGCTGGACAATTAAAAGGGACCAACCAGAAGCTAAATATTCAAGAAAATCTTAGATTATTAAGTCATTTATAAAAAAAATAACTTTTGATTTACGAGATCTGTGTTTTTTCTTAATATTTTAAATTACTCAATAGAATAAAATCCTTGCCTAGCAAATTTTTTTAACTGTTTATTTTTTCTTACAATCACCAATTAAAGTAAAAAATATCAAAAAAGTCCGTGTGACAGGACAAAGTTAAAATTTTGTTGACCAGTGAAATTAGTTCATTCTGATTTCTGGATATTCCACTCCGCCCAGTTCGACGTTTTTGATGATGGCCTATGTCGATATCTCTTTAAACAAGATAAACATTTGCGGAACAGGATAGAAATGCCCGAAAAACGATCTCATTACTCTCGCGAAGCCCCAACAGCATCTTGGAATCATCTATATCATATCGCAAAGTTCGTTATTTCTGTAGAAGTGTGAAATTTTAATTTTTCAAATAAACAGACCGGTTGACTGACACACTGAGTGGCATCAGACCTTTTGAGGTTTCACTTTATAGACGGGATCGGATTCGTTACGGCAGATTTTTCCAGGACGTAATATCTTTGATGTGTTATAATATTAGTACTTACCGAGCTAGTTTTTGAGCTTCCTGCGCTTGGTTCACTTCCCAACGCTTTTTTTCTTTTCGTAGTATTTTGTTGTGCGTGTCGACCAGCCCGCTTCTTGTTCACAGGATTTCTTATCTTGACCTATACAAGAAACCTCAGTGTTGTGAAGTGAGGTTGCGAATGGTTGCTCTTTAATTGTTTAAAGTGACTAAACAAATTCTCATTAATCTGGCCTATATTTCTTAATATTTCACTAGTTTATTTTCATTTAATAAGCAGGAAATAGCTGATCACCCTACCAACTAGGCGAAGCAAATGCAAACGTAGCTTTTTCAACAGGGTGTCCCAATGTTCCGGGAACAGACAAGTACGTCGTAGTTTTAGAGTCAAAATAAGTCAAAGTTTTTTCAAATACATTTCTTAAGATATTTTAAGAACCGATAATCCGATTTGAATGTACACGTATGTTTTGCTAAACGTTCTAATATTTGACACTAAAGGGTTTGAGAATGGTGAAAACTGCTGGTGTTCAATATGGCCAATTGGATTGGGATCTGTATTCAAAATTTTACAAAACTCCTTGATTGGCAGAAGTGAAAAAACCAAGATTATCAAGCTCAAAACATAAATCTGTTGGTGTGCCGCAAGATAGTTAACTACTATTTATTATTATTATTATTTATGATATTTTAGATTACTGTAAAATTCAGATATTTGCAGAGGATACATTAATATATCAGATGAAAATATAGATACTGCTTTAAATACACTAAATTCTGACTTGGCAAAAACATAAATTGGTTAAATGTAAATAAACTAAAGTTAAATGCTTCTAACACAAAATATATATCAATAGGGAAATGCGTATATGGAAATACTACCACAGTTAGGATATTTAAGATGAAATAATTGAAAATGTTGAATCGATTAAATATTTGGGTATATAATGGGTGATTTTTTTTGCTAGTATCTTTTTGGCAACACTGTTTTTGACAGATGACACGTGAATCGTCTCTTGTGTCATTGTCAAACTTGTTCAGTTTGGTCTATAATTTAATCATGAATCGACTTACGAACGAACAACGCTTGCAAATTATTGAATTATACCAGCAAAATTCATGCTCGGTTAAGAGAGTGCATCGAGCACTGCTTCCAATTTATGGGCAATTTGGTCGGCCTACTGAGGGAGCTATTCGGAAGCTTGTGACTAAATTTCGAACCCAGTTTACATTACTGGACATTAACACGTTCACTGCGAATGACGCTGATCCGCGTCCGACCGATGTTTAACGAAAGGCGGCGGGCGCGGATCCGCGCTTCTGGCTGATATAAACTCACAAGACTGTGGTGTTCTGAAATTAATTAAAGAAACATCTTTAATAGGGTTTCAAGACATGTTTCGTGTTACTGCACGAAAAAAAACGAGATAGAAGAAGAAAATGTATATATGAAATAGTTTTCAATTACACAACTCACATCCAATAGGCTTACGACGCGAATCCGCGCTTCGCTTGTGCAGCGCCTAAAATCGTTTAGCCGCTACCATGCGCGCGGCGCGAGGCAGGTCGCAGCGAACGTGTTAAACCACCAACACGCAGACGTAGAGCGACGACTGAAGAAAATATTGCGGCTGTATCCGCCAGTGTTAGTGATGACCGTCGATTCGCCGCCATTCGCAGCAATTGGGCCTCTGTTACTCCACTACGTGGAAAATTTTAAGACAGGATTTGGGTGTAAAACCTTATAAGATACAGCTGGTGCAAGAATTGAAGCCACACGACCTCCCACAACGTTTCCAATTTGGTGAATGGGCGCTGGCAAAGTTGGAGGAAGATCCACATTTTTATCGAAAAATTGTGTTCAGCGACGAAGCTCATTTCTGGTTGAATGGGAACGTACCCAACAAGCAAAATTGCCGCATCTGGAGTGAAGACCAGCCAGAACCATTGCAAGAGCTACCAATGCATCCCGAAAAAATCACTGTTTGGTGTGGATTATGGGCCGGTGGCATCATCGGGCCGTACTTCTTCAAAGACGACAATGGCCGGAACGTAACTGTGAATGGCGAGCGCTACCGTGCGATGATAACAAACTTTTTTTTTGCCCAAAATGGAAGAGCTGGACTTGGCTGACATGTGGTTTCAACAAGACGGTGCCACATGCCACACCGCACACGAAACAATGGCCCTATTGAGAGGCGAGTTCGGTGAACAGTTTATCTCACGTTTGGGGCCCGTCAATTGGCCGCCTAGATCGTGTGATTTAACGCCGTTGGACTATTTCTTGTGGGGCCATGTTAAGGCTAATGTCTACGGGGATAAACCAGCAACGATTGACGCACTGGAAGCCAATATTGAAGCATTTATTCGTGAGATACCGGCCGATATGTTGGAGAGAGTGTGCCAAAATTGGACCTTGCGCATGGGCCATCTAATGCTGAGCCGCGGCCAACATTTACACGAAATAATCTTCAAACATTAAATTATATCGACTCAAATAAATATTTAATCGTTTTTTCAAATTTTCTGTGTTTTTTTTTTAAATCAAATCCTATACCTCTTAAAAAATCACCCGTTATCTTGATAGGAAACTAAAGTTTGAGTACCAATTTTTGGAAAAGCCACGTTTAAATTTGATTCATCTACGTAATATAAAAAAATATCCCCATAGTAGGAGTAACTTGCCTCATCATGGTTCTCCTTGAGTGTGTTTGAAGTGCCATATATCCACTGCAGTTTTTTCAATAGCACTCTAATCACATGATGTTTCAGCTGTTCCCGTATGATGCCATCATCATACTGGCATTGACTCAACGTGGTGACCAACAGAATACAGCATTTTAGCTGAGTGGCATCCAGCTCTGACCAACTGTCCAGCACTCTAATCAGAACTGGCACACATTTTCCACATCTGTCCAGGGTTTTGTTTGCTGGGTGTTCCAGTAAGAGGCAAAGGCATTGAACGCATTCTAGGTAATCGGTACTCGTGCTACTACTGTTGCTTGTGTCTACACCTGAAGAGTATAATTACGTCAGTAGCTATGCAGACATGTTTTTCAATTCTTTATATTTTGAAAAACACGAAAATTGTACCTCGACCAAAAGGTCATTTTTCTAAAGAACCGTTTACGAGATTTTCGCAAAAAACGTGTTTTTGTGCCATATCTCGGAAACAGTAGGCATCATTCTTTAGACGTGCGTAACTTTTAAAAGCCACACAAATTCTCTTCACGGAATATATGATTTGCGTCAATTAAATTCGTTGTGCTCGCAAAATAGCCGTTGAAACTTGAAATGCATTTTTGAAGCTTTTTGAAGATTCTCAAGGTTTATTGACTTTTTCGGGGCAAAAAATATTTTTATACTTATACTTAAATTATGTAAGCTTAAAGATAATTCTGTCACCTACATACGAGGGATGTCTTTTAAGTTTTGCATATGGAAATAAAACAACACGGTAGGTAGTTTTAAATGACTTTATAAGTTTTGAAGATGAGTTGATTGGGCATATATTGGGTTGTCGGAAAAGTCATGACGTATATGCAACAAAGTATGCAATCGCATGGTTGGAAGTACGTGAGTCAATGACATTTGTATGTTGATTGTGTAGTTTGACAGTTGACACTTCAAGCTTCAATAAATAGACGAGTTATTATTATGTAAAAAATATATACATAGCCTTACCCTCAGGATTAAGATATCTGTGAAGTATGAAATCAACGAGGTTATCACATATTTCTGTGACAGGCAGCTCTGAATGCAACTGACTGATTTTTATAAAATTCATGATAATCTTGACAATCTTCTTCGGAGACAGAAACAATACATTGTTTAGATGAAGCAGTGCGTTTCCACGTTCTGTATTCGTCATTTCCAAAATTGAATTGTAGTACTTATAGCGAGAGTAATCGTATAACAATCGTATAATGTGATGGAGAAGATTCTGGTTGGTCTGATGTTCTTGCCACTCTGTGCTCACTTTGATAAATAAAGATCCAACCGCTTTCAGAACACCAAAATCCTTGACCAGTGGTATAACGGTGCGGCAGTTTAGTAGCATTCTAGAAAATGAAAACACGCTTTTGTAGTTTTTGCTATGTATCTCTTATTTGCGAAAAAATGTTTGCGCTTGGTCCCATCATACCAATGATTATACCCTTTAAGACAATTAGCTGGGTAGTAGGATGATGTTATGCTTCTATAAGTAAGAACATATAGTTGATGATGGCTAAACTTTCTTTGAAAATTCAGGAAATCAGACACATCTAATTGCTTGCAAAACAAGCAAGACAGCTTTTAATATTATGTTTGCTTAACCTATTGCAGCCCGATGCATTTTTTCTGAAGTCATTTAATTTTACATTATAGGTATATTGAATTAATACTAGCAAATACCGGGTGATTTAAATTCGACCCTCAAAATTGGAATCTGGGAAAGAGTAAGAGATACGAAGTCGCTTAAATAGGTGCAAAGCTGCCTATTTAACTAAGACAATGCCACTCAGAAAATTTTAAAATCCAGAGTAGACAAAATCGAATTTTCCCAAAACCGTTTTATATTTTTCTTTACTTTATTTGTAGTGGGATTGTACAATAAATTGCACATTATCATTGCCACTTCTTCTCCTCTACAAGATGGTATAATTACAACTTCAATATGACGTTTCGTCTTTCGTCCTCCAGCATCAACTTTCTTTTTTCTTATGGACGACATATCGGATTTTGGCGCAAATAAATAGGGTTTTTATTTCCGATTTCAAAAATGTATATGTCATACAATATATTGCCAAGCCTTAGTTATTCCAGAAAAACAGAAGTTCCTAGGTAGGCCTTGAAATTATCAGATAGTCACTTATTTCATATACCAGACCAGACCTTAAATTGAACATAGTAACAGAGTTTGGAAGACTGAGAAGAAGGGAAATAAATAGAGCAGTGAGCAATGTATAGAGAATGGTCAGGCTTTGACTGCAAAATAACAAACATGATATTAAACATATGCTATGGTTTACCTCTTATTTATGATTATTATTGTTATTATTATCAATAAAATGTTCAATTTGTGTTTCACCATACCTTTTTATTTCCATATGATCTTCAACCAACAACAAAAGTCCATTTAAATGTACAAAATTCCATATGAAAAACAAGAACAACAACAAGAAACCTCAAAATGAAAATTTGACTAGGTTATCTTTTGTAGAGGAGAAAAAGTATCAATTATAACACGCAATTCATTTTGAAATCTCATCTCAAATAAAGTCAGGGAAAAACAAAAATTGTTTTGGGATGAAAACACGTGACTATCTGATAATTTCAAGGCCTACCTAGGAAATTCTGCTATTCTGAAATAACTAAGGGTTGGTAATGTCAATATACGACGTATCTGTGGAAAGGTCCAATATGGCGTCCATGATGAAAAATAAACTTAAATTGAATTCTAGAAAAACTAAAACGATATTAGGATTAGGTTTTGAATTTCGAGACATTCTAAACAGTGAGGGTCGAATTTGAAACAGCCGGTATAATATGACCCTTCAAATACCAAAAAAACCTAAGCCATAGGCGCAAGTGAAGTCAACTATAAACTGGTTGCCATAGATTGGAAGTTATTGGTTAAACATTAAAAATTCTTCAGAACATATCTCTACAGTCGATGAAAATGCTGAAAAGTACATACATTAAAGATAGGCAATTGTTAAAAATAATGACTACGTTTGGGATGTAAATATTTGTCTGACATTTAGTATTTTGGTTAAATATTGAACATTTTGTGTTGCAAGGTTCAAAATTGCTCCTTTATCAGGCATGATAAAATTAAAGGGAAATGAGACTCAATAGCTTACCTTAAAGTTCTGATGGCCATTGAAAGAGTGGCCTCTGAATACTTTTCATCTGGTGGTATCTCGTAAGCTGCACTTTTTTTCAATAATTCAACAATATGTGTGACAATATATGGTTTATTGTCAATTACCAAAGTTGCCCACTGATCTTTCTTATGTTGGCACATATTGCCTATTATTCTGAATATTCTACCATTGATGCTATCAGATTTTTGATGGTGTTTTAATATGTGGTTTAGTGAGGATATTATATTGTGTATACCCACCTAAAAAACATATTATTATTAACATGATCGATGAATGTAAAAATTAAAGAAGCAATGCCGTGTCTGAGAGCTACTCAAGGGTGTACTTTATGCAGGAAGCTAATTATCATTTTCCAAAAAAGGACGTCCAGCCCTTCAGAAAGACAAGCGTTCTTGAAGCTATCTGTGTACCGGATACATCACCCTCGCCCTCGTCCCATTGTCCCGAAAACGCCAAAGGCCCCCAAAAAAGACACGGTCCATACGTTTCAGATGTTACATACTCCGTATTTCACGAGTATCCATCGCGGTAGAATGACAGCTGGTTATCTAGTGATATTTCAAAATTCCCCATATCTGCAAAGGACACATAATTCTGACGGATCCGTCAATGCCAGGTAGACAGAGCCATAATTTATTTTGGTTTTCAGTATGCTACAGATTCATTTTGTCCTTGCTAAAAGCTCTTTAATTTAGAAAAGTTAATTTGCATACAAAAACAAAACGCTACAAACAAATTGTTGCTCGATTTACACCCGATTCATTATAGACTAACACAAAAATGTCACCTGCTGATCAGCTGTTCACATCCGTAAATGTCAAAGTGTGATGGATACTCGTGAAATAGGGTATAGCTTCTATCAATAACCTCAAAGCATCCATATAAAATATGTTTTGATATGTAATGGTAAATTCAAACTAAATCACCTTTATATGTGAAAACATTATGATGGAACATAACATTATAATTTTAATAAATATGGATCTATTAAAACTACAATAGACATATTATTGTTCTGATTTGTTCTGCCTTACTAACAAAGACCCCCATATCTCTGAAAAATTCCATAAAATTACATATTTGCACCAAACGAATAATCAAGATTTATGCTACATATTTACATAGAGAAAACCCCATACTTTATATTTTTAAATGTTTTATGGAGGAAAATAGTTTCCCCGTAAACGCCAAAAATTGCATTTACACTTAATATAAGCCCCACATATTACATTTTTTTTAAGAAGACCCTGGTATGTACTCAGTACATATGGGCTTTTAACTAAGGGAAATCGATATGCGAAGTATTTTCTAAGGAATAAAGCAACTCCGCTATCGGCACTGCCCCTGCCAGGTTTTCTCTAAGCATTTTGCGGCGTAAATCGTCGCTTTATTGCTTGGTTTTCGACTTGCCATTAAATCTCCCTACATTTTTCATTAATATATCAGTTAAAAAATGTCTGAATATAATAATAATAATAATAACGCCTTTATTTGTTGTAAATAATATAATAAACATGTTGTTAGTGGCAAGCATAAACATATTTTGCATTGGTAAGTTTCCCTTTATAATAATTATAGGTCTCCTAAATTTTATTTTTATCAAAACATGTCTCAGATCTTTGATTATTTTGAGGATACATTAACAGAAAAATTTTGTATTTGTTACCAATTAGCCGAATTTGAATTAAATGTGTAATTATTCTTAACACAATGCGTTGCTTTCTTAGCCTGTATATAGCATAGCTAATAACATAGCTATGGCCTAGTATTGCATATTTTTTTCTTAAAAATGATTACCTTGATACTATAAATTGTATGATGAATGATCTTATTACATTAGTCAAGTAAAAGTACAACCTAAACAGCAAAAAGCTTTAACCACAATTTTCTCAAAACTTGTTCAAGTGGAGATACAGGGGTTTTTCTTGATAGGTGATGTCAGCAGTTAATGGCTATTTTGAGGAGCAAGACAGTTCTTATTGTAAAAGGGGTATCGAACTTATTGAACATCGCTGGGAAAAGTGTATAGAGCTCAAAGGAGATTATGTTGAAAAATAAATACATTTTTATACAAAAATTTTGTGTTTTCTTCGTTGGGTCGGGTACTTCTGGGACCACCCTGGTACAGAATAAAGGATGTCCCTCAATCTCTCCTGCTCTGGACTATAAACAACTCTACATTAACCTAGGGCAAAATAAGTATAAGTAAAAATTGTTACCAAGTCCCTCGCACAGCCTTTATCCATCATGCAGTTCCCTAAAATGCTGAGACATACGTCCATAATATATCTTTGTGGCATCTGCAATATAGAGACCAATTGACCCAGGCAGCCTTCGGACCTTATTTTTAATATGTTCTGTCTGTGTTGTGGCCAATCTAGTTCTTTCCTGATATTGACCAGCAACTTGTATATGGATTTGCTGTCTTGAGGTACGCTAAGGGCGTTTAGAAAAGTATTGAATTGTGTTTCGTTCATTTTCGTAACATATGCCTCAGTTTTTATCAAAAACCTAAACAAAACCTACAAAATTTAAGTCAAAACTGACATTTGAGGTATAGTAGTTAGGCAACCCTACACTCAGAAACTCGCTTAACTCGTTGCATAGTAGAAATCTGAAGCAGCTTGAAGAGGTATTTTCGTTAAGGAGAGTTTACACTAGCATGTAGCGCTTGCGCAAGTTTTATTTGCATCCAACTTGCAAATGTCGACACTAAAATGCACGAAGGTTTAAATAATTGTAACGCGGACTTGCATGCATATGTTGCTTTCGCAAATAAATTCTGTTTTGACAGAAATTACTTGCGCAACTAACAACTTCCGCGAAAGCTCCACTTGTGCCCTAGCTGTACTTTCCTGTATAAACCTGTTGCTTGCAGGCAACTACTAAGTACTTGTAAACAACTGACGAGAGTGTTTGGTCGTGTGCTCTGTGCAAGTTTCCCTTGCAAGGGTAGGTGTGCAGTGTAAACTTTAACTTGAATGCAAGTACAGTTTGCATCAACTTGCATGTCCTACTTACGCAAGCGCCACATGCTAGTGTCAGCTCTCCTTTAGAGTTGGCCACAATGATTTCAACTTGTGATTTCAAGTAAACGCCATCCCATATACGTAAACAATATTGTAATTATATACGTCTGGATATTCTCATGAGTTATATAAGCCGTTCCTGCTGATATGCTAGAAGACCTAGAGTTTACTTTTTTGTTCTACACATATCTTACAGGCAGTCAGATTTAAGTCTTTGTACTGTTAACATCATAACAATACTGTAATAATTTTGGAAAAGAACCTACATTTTTGAGTTTTGCATTATCGCAAAATAAAGTTTTTCAAAAAGCGATCTCGAGGCATCGATTTCATAACTCATGTAGACAATAACAATAGCAAATAACGGTACCTATATTTAGGTCATTCGCGTGTATAGAATGCCAGTAAAAGAGATTATACTTAGCTCACAGATCCAAATAAGTAGGAGAAAATTCTAAAAGATAATACATTCTTGAAACAAAATTCAAATGCAATTCTCTAAATTTAGTTTCAAATTCAGATTCCAAAATCATAAAATTACAGTAAAATGTACCTACTTCTATGGTGTCTCTACGAGGGATGTCTTTTAAGTTTTGCATATGGAAATAAAACAACACGGTAGGTAGTTTTAAATGACATTATTGTTTTTCGAAGTATTATCCACGAATATTAATACATTCCACGTTTACTCACTAGGATCGTTGTGAACGTCCATCTATGGAGGAATCACTCAACTAAACTAAGCATTATTGGTTCCATAGTTTTGTGTTGTGAGGCTGAGTGATCGTCGGTAGTTTGTATCTCTGAGAAGAAAGTTGGTTGAATAGCAAGATCGTATCTGGATGATTATGTGTATTGGTCTGCATGTGTATAAAATCAGTTATATTTGCTGTGTTGAATATGCCGAATATGACGGGTTATTTATATGTTGTGCTTTCTGAAGAGAGATTATGTTCAAAGTTATAAATTACGAAAAACTGAGGAGAATGACGGGAAATCATCACTGCGCCCGCGTTGTGTGTAATTACTGTTAGCATGTATATGGCTTGTGATTCGACAGTGTATAGTGAATATAATTATTTCTTATCTCTCTAATTTTTGAAATTCAGCAAATTTGTATATGTAATTTCCAGAATGGATATGAAAAAGTGGATGCGCAACTAGTTTCTAGCTTTGAAGCTCAATTAAGTGTATTTGAGACAAGAACCCGATGTATTTATCATCAACACATACAACTTACAGCTTAGACCTCCAGTAATGCCATCTCAGAAGCAGATGTTACATTACATCAAAGCCAAAGATTGATAACCAGCCTCATGATGTTTAGGCAAAACGTACAACTAAGTGCTAAATTAAAGGCTTGTAGAATAACCTACATAATGCCAAAAAAAACAGCATAATGTCAAAAAAATCGGCATAATGTCACTTTTCAAGATACGTGATACCCGTGCCGATGAACGCGGCTTGACTGCTGAACGCTTGTCTTCTGCGCTAGTCCTTTTATGCTCTCTTCATTCCCGTTTGTAATGATAATAGTTCTCCGTCGTCCCTTTATATCTGCAAAGTCACGTCCAAATGATAATAATGATTAATTTCTGGAATATTTTTTGTATTTCACTAGTTACATTTAAATTAGTAGGTACAAATATGCAATTGTTGGTTGATTTTTGAAGCCACTTTCAGAATCGTTGCTTAATTTTGCTTATAGCATCCCCCTTGAACCAGCTGTGCTCCACTACATTCGCGATATCTATCCTTTGCTTGACGTCTTGTTCTAGTAAAGCGACCTGTAGATCTTTCACGTTCTTGGGACAGTCATCCCAGAATGCGGTCACTCTTTTGATTGAATTGCTAAGCTGGCTCTTCAGCATCTGTTTCGGACGTGTGTCGTCGAAGGGCATTGTGGCTGTCAGCATTACATAAAGAACTACACCTGCAAAACAAGTTAGTTCTTGTACGAACCTGGTCAAATATTGATGTATACAAGTTAAACAATATATCCATCATGCCGAGTATATCAGCTCCTCAGCTCTTAGGCCCGTATCGTCAGTCGTCCCTACAATTGTATGGCACGTTTATGGCCTCCTTGATTGTCATACTCCTTTCTCTCCTTCAAAAATTTCTAGATTACACTTGTCCCGTATCAGCGTCAGCGCTCTCCTATTGTGAAGATATGTTTTCTTTTTAAATTGTAGGAAATTTCAGGCTGATAAGACATGATATAACTCAAAAGCAAGCACAATTTGATGCAAATAGGTGTTTGTGACTTAACCTCTAAATAGAGCGCTGACACGGAGAAGTAGAAAACTATGACAATCAAGGAGGCCATAAAGGCGCCCTACAATTGTAGGGACGACTGACGATACGGGCCTTAGTAGGAGATCTTCAGTGGCGTTAATATTGTAACAAGACTGAATGGTACTACTAGCGCCATCTGTTGGGAATCAGGCCAGGGATTCTCTTTCGGCATCGACGCGAGGTGCACCCCGAAGGTTCTGGACTGGCCGTTATGTGGCGTACCGGAACTTTCTCGAATGATCGAGTACGTGCGATGCGGAATATACAAGCCGATGGCCGGGAGAGGGAAGAGGGTTGAGTGAATGACGCGACATGATAATTCGTAAATAAGTAGTCAGACATAAATAGTGGTTGGTGTACATAAATGTTCTATCTAGTTAACTTAAAGTTAGTTGTGTTGTGTTTTAAATAAATGATTGCATTTCTTTTTGTGGAATAGTGTTTTAATCGACACCCAAAACGACCCAGAAAAGCACTACAATATGTACAGGGTCCGGCACAAAGGTCGGACGGTTTTAAAAAAATTACAAAATCTTTAATTTTCACTCAAAAACGAATTTATTGACGGATTCGGGCTCACAATGAAACACTGGCGCTCCCACGGGAGGTGGGGTAAAGGGGGTAATTACCCCCCCCCCTAGACGACTCGAGTAGTCTTTGAAAAGGTGGTATAAAGCAAACGTCTTCTAAGAAAATCTGTAACTTTAAGAAACGATAGCGGCAACACTGCCAACTCGCTCAGTGCGCATGCGACTAGGGACGACTCTCCCACCAACAGCAACGGTGTGTGCTTTTCCTGTTGGAACAGGTATAGTCTAGTCGTTTATGGTCTAGTCTAGTGTCTAACTTCTGTACCAGTCCGCAGTCCGCAACAAAATTTGGCTGAGAAGTGAACAAGCGAAGTTTTGTTGATATTAACGCTATTTTCTATGTTCTATTGATTTTTTATTTTGCACGCATAAGCCGGAAAATTAATTTTTGTTTGTTTTTAATTTTTATACTACTTATAAAAGAATCGCGTCTAAAAAATTACAGACGGAAAAATGGAAATTTAATATACTTTCAATTACGAAGTGTTTGGTCCACACTCCAGCTATCATTATCATCTATGTCTATTTTGTCTCCCTGCATATAAGCACTTCAGTGCATTTCGTTCGTCCGATAGCAAATTATATATTTAATTTTTGAAAATTGCGTGAACTTAAGAAATCTTGTTTTCCAAACAGAAAACGTTCTTTGTTATGAGATACGTGAATGCGTGGAAACCAATAATACCGTTTATTTGACAATATTGTGTAACTTTTAGTGCTGGTTGACGGCTGCTGTTGTCAGGATGAGTAAAAGGAAACAGAATGCCATCGATTGGTTCCTTTCTAAACAAAACAAACTGTCTGATCCACCTGCACAAGAATTACCGGAAAAAACTGATGATAATCCTACAATTCAACCTGAGCATTCCACTGCAAAATTTCTTGATGTTACATGCTGAACCAAGTGTTGAACAATCGGGTGCGAAACCTGTTGCGCCATACTTAAATTTCAGCGGCAACTTGTCTTCTCATGAAAAATATACTTTATTGAGGTGTGCAACGATCCCCAATGACTCTTTCAAATATCCCTATTCCACACACTTGAAATATAATAAAGAAGTGAAATGTTACTTATCAATAGAACACTTTGAGAAATTTCCTTGGCTGTCATTCAGAGGAACTACAAGCACTTTTCTGTAAATACTGAATGGTTTTTGCAAAATTATGAGGAGTACATAAATCAACTAAATTGGGAAAACTTGTCACCGTACCACTAGAGAAATTTTCGAAATTGTATGGCAAAACCGGTGATTATGAGACACATGAGAACTCAATATATCATACAGAAGCAGCCTAACTCAGGATTAAAGACAGCATTCGCAATGAACAAGGTGAGAATGCACCAGCTTGAAAAAGTATCTGTTAAAGAGTACCCGATACCTGGGTAAGCGAAAACCCTATTAGCTCGTCTCACTCGACATAAGATTTGAACCTCACCTAAGGACCAGATGTCATACTTCTTAGGATCATAAAACTGTCCTCGTAGTATTTCAGGTGCAGCATAGGCCTTTGAACCACAAAACGTATTCGACATAAGATCTTCTCCAGCTTTGTCTTTACAATACCTTGAGAATCCAAAATCACCTGTGAAAGAAGAAGAAAAAAAAAGTTGAATCATAAAAATGAAATAAGTATCGATGTATAGATAAGGTGACCATAAGTATTCCAACAATCCTTTGATAGTCAATCAACTGTAGCGTTAAGCAGCGTTAGTACTTGCACCTGGAACGTAATTTCAAGCTAAGTCAATTAGTTCAAAAATCAAGTCAAATAGTGAACTCCTAAATCTATCTAGCAGGCTTTGACACAGCCTGTCAATCGAAGTGCCCTTCTTTGATCCGCAAATATAGACAGTATAGTCAGAACAGCTTCAGTTTAACAGACATGTGAGTGACGTTCCTGCTTGGGCCTTCTCTAGATATTGCTGAGAGTGAAGACGTTAGACTTTCTAGCCCTGAATAGATAACTCAGCTTTCTCCCAGCAGCTGCTAACAAAGGGCATTCGGGCCCCCAACAAACCTTCTAGTTTGACTGAAATTAGCAGATAACAAATTTACATTCTTAATATACCTAACTTTGCAGAACCCTTCTGTGTCAAAAATACGTTCTCGCATTTGATATCTCTATGGGCGACATCCAGATTATGAAGATAGTGAACAGCATCAACGACTTGTTTAAATATTGATTTGCATTTTTCTACTGCAAATGGACCGTGCATTCGGATGTACTCCAACAGATCTCCTTTTTCACAGAAATCCATAAGCATGTAAACGGATTGTTTGGTGTCTATTACCTGGTAAACTTGCACTATGTTTGGATGTTTTATATTTGCTACGATTTTCAGTTCTCTGGAAAGGTATAGAATAAGTTAGAGGACTGACAAGGATATTTTCAAATACTGCAAGGTCTACACCAACAGGAGGTTCCACGTCCTATATACAGGGTGTTTCACAACTTATCCGACAAATTTTAACCACATATGCACTGAAACGAAAGAAGTTGATTTCTCAAAAAATGTAATAAAGACCTACAGAAATTAAGTTATAATAAATTGAAAAATAAATATACTAAGTGACATATAAATCCGAACACCCAGTTTAAATGGTTTTATTTTAATAAAAGTTGGTGAATGTATTTATCTTACTGTAAATAACAAGTGAAAAAATTTTCAGCCTTATCAGTTGGACATTCCGGTTTTTATACTGCTTTTTTTAATTCACTAACGCTCTAAAAATGATTATTTCAGCCGCAGTAAAGAATCAACGTTGGCGGATTTTGGTTCTTGACATCCTTTACGATCGGTTACGATGCCTAGAGTACGGAGACCTGTACGATTTCGTCAACTTAGTGAGTTTGATAGGGGCCGTATAGTGGGACTTCGGGAAGCTGGACTTTCTTTTCGGGCAATTGCAGTTAGAGTGCAAAGAAGTGTAGACACTGTGGTTAGGTGTTGTCAGGCATGGCTTCGAGAAGGCCGTACGCAAAGAGCAAGGGGCACTGGCCGCCGCCGTAGAACAACAGTCCGTGAAGATCGCCGCCTAAGATTATTGGCCGTTTCTCCACTACCAGGTCCATTGCAAATGAATGGTTTGCAGAACACGGAAGACCTATTGGCATGCGAAGTGTTTACCGACGAATGAGAAGTTTTGGCTTGTTTTCATACCGGCCACACTAGGTCCTCCCTTTAACTCGAGAACACCGACGTAATCGCCTTGAGTGGTGCAGACAACGGTCACTCTGGGATCAGGAATGGAACAGTATTGTCTTTAGTGACGAGTCTCGATTTTGTTTAGGCATGCACGATGGTCGTGCCAGGGTTAGAAGGCGACGTGGTGAAAGGAGGAATCCACAGTTTTTTGTTGAAAGACATGTTCATCACACTGTTGGAGTTATGGTTTGGGGTGCTATAGCTTATTGTTTCAGGTCACCTTTAATCTTCATCAGAGGAAACATGAACGCGCAGCGTTATATCCACGAAGTTCTAGAACCCCATCTTTTACCCTATCGTGACACCCTGGCAGATCCAACTTTCCAACAAGATAATGCCCGACCACATGTTGCAAGAGTCACAATAGACTTCTTTCAACATAATGATGTCACATTGTTACCATGGCCACCAAGATCTCCCGACTTATCCCCAATTGAGCACGTGTGGGATATGATGGGTAGGAGATTGCTCAATTTGCAACGTCCTCCTCAGACTCTAGAAGCACGTCGAGAGGAGTTGGTGGTTGCCTGGAATGAGATACCACAGGAGGACATTGACCACCTGATCAGAAGCATGCCTAGGCGCGTTGGAGAATGCGTAGCACATCAGGGTGCATCCACACATTATTAAAGGTCAAAGGGCTTTAAAGCAGTGCAATCATTTTGAAATTTTTATCATTTACTTATTATGCTTCATTAAGTACTTATACAAAATTTTATTAAAATAAAACCATTTAAACTGGGTGTTCGGATTTATATGTCACTTAGTATATGTATTCTGCGTTCATCGTCGTAATATTAGAACACGCATTAATAACTGATTGTAGCAAATGTTGTAACAAACAACTGACGAAAATAAAATACCACGAATTTTTATTAAGTGAACTGTTAAACTGTATTATTTTATTATCCCGATTTCCGTAGGACTTTTGTTACATTTTTTTTTTGAGAAATCAACTTCTTTCGTACATATGCGGTTTAAATTTGTCGCATAAGTTGTGAAACACCCTTTATAGATAATACAGTATAAAAGAAAAGCACACCAATCCTATGTTAAGCACATCTTTGGTATATACGTAAATGTCCTTCATTCACCCAAATATGGCTGCATGAATAAAATTTCAAAGTCTTTCCCTTTCCCTACGTTAGCAGTAACTCCCCTATAAATAGTGTTTCATTGGGAGCGAGAAATATTATAACATAACCATGGTTATGGGCCACTGAGCACCTTATGCTGAGTATTTCAGTTGAACACCATCACAAATGAATCTGAGGAGTTCGAAGTTTTTATTAAAACGTTTATTTGTTTTAAATGCACATTTTCTACATAAACTAAGTTTCCTAAACTGATAAAACAGTTTAAAAAACAGATACAGCCTTGTTGTTGCTGTGTTCCTTTATGCAATGCAAACTATAATTCTGCTTTGAAAACAGAAAGCTATGTTTCAACTTTTCGCTTCCCAAGTACCGAAAGTCTGAAAAACAAATGGCTTATGGCAATTCTGAGAAAAAATTGAACACCTTCAAAATATTCAGCTGTGGGCAGTCGTCATTTTAGAGAATCGGATATCATCAGGACAGTAAATATAGTTTTGGCGGATGGAACAGTCCAAAATAATATACCGTTGAAATATCCAAAATTGAAAGAAAATGCTGTTCCCTCCATTTTCCCAAACTTGCCATCATATCTTTCAAAAACTGAAGCACCCAAAAGAACTGACCCAATGCAAAGAAAACAAAAATTAATTGAGAAACATGAAAAAGCTATCCAGAATTTCGATGATATGGATAAGATCAAAGATAAATTTAGTTCAAAAATGTGGATTTGAAGTTATTTGTGTTGTTACTGATAATCATAGAGCAATGTTCAGGAAATTAGCAAAGGATTCGTCAGAAAATTATTCTATTCCAAATCCACATAATCCTGATAAGAACATATATTTAACTTATGATGTTGTGCATATTTTCAAGAGTATCAGAAATAATTGGATTAATTTAAAAAACCTAGACAAAACTTTTGTATATGCTATTTTTGACAATAATGATATTATTCAGTATGCTAAATTTGAAAACATTCGTGCTGTATATCAATTGGAAAAAGAAGCTGTAGTTAAGAAAGCATATAAATTAAATTATAAAACATTGCATCCAAATTCATTTGAAAGGCAAAATGTAAATTTTGTAGATAATTTATTCCATCACTCAACAATAGCTGCTATGAAAGAATTAAAGTTTAATGATGCTGCACACTTTTTGGAAATAATCAGGAATTGGTGGGATATTGTCAGTAATACAAGTGTAATAAAAGGAGAATTGAAGCGAAACGAATTTTGTAAGCCTATTACCAATAAATATGATTATAGAGTACAATATTTTTAAAAAAATTCCTGACACCTGACACCAGAAACGTATACAGCTCTATATCAAAGCACGCTGACTACTTAATATAATTGAATATTCATTTAATCAATTTGACATTGAGTATGTATTGCCTGGAAAATTTACCACTGATAATTTAGAAAAACGATTTGGCAATTATAGACTTTTATGTGGCTGCAATTACAATGTGTCATATGATGAAATTTTAAACGCTGAAAAGAAAATACGGCTGAAGCATATTTTCAATGAAAATAAATCGTCATTTTCTTTAGCAGAAATTAAAACAAGGTTCCAAAACTGCTTAGAAACTCGAGAAAATTTTGATGTCTTGGATACCAAACAAAATCCTGGATATATTCAATGAAGTATTTGAGACAAATTACTTAGCCAATTGTGACATAGAGGATAGTACTAAGACTTATATATCTGGATATGCTTCACACGCTATCTCTAAAAACCTAAACTGCGAGATATGCAAATCGCTAATAGTTAAAGAAAAAGGTTCATTAACAACAAATGTTTATTTTGATCATTTCCAAAGAGGAGGACTGTCAATTCCAACCAGTTATGTACCAATCATATTCTACCATATGTATGCCATTTTTGAATCTATTATTAATGTAGATAGATTGGAAATTTTCTTCTTGAAAAGCAATAATCAAAAATTTATTTTGTGTCAGTTAACCTTGCTCAGCATTCAGTCTGACTTTATATACAGTGAATTTTCTTTAACTTGCATCTGTGGCCGCAATTATGCAGATATTTTATCTAAGCTTTTGTCTATTTTTTCAAACATAATTTTGACACCAAAAAACGTAAACTAAATACCTTTAATTAGGTTAGCTGCATTAGCGACTCATATATATCACGATTATTTCGTATTTTTAAATTTTTTAGAGCTATTTCATATTCAGACGATTTGTATCGAATCGAACTGTCCTCTTTTCCAAAATTAAATTTAGTTCTTGAACGGTACCCGGAGACGGAGCACACAGCCGCTGGCGGCCGACGTTCACAGGTAGCACTACCATGCCGTCCGAGCGCGGTGTTGCCTTTCTTTCATCACGGCTCGTAGTTGACGTCGGCTGTGGTACTACCCATCCCAAAAACGTCCGTCCTCTCTGCCGCACCCTGTACTTTGAAAAGGCTAGATGGAGCTGTAGCCACCTAAATTCTTGCGTCATCAGTGAGGTACTAACAAGTTCATGCTATATATAGTAAATAGAGAAACATTTACATACATTCTTATAGATGATGCTACAATATCTCATTTTATCTCGAATCATTTTTGGGACGCGCATTATGTTGGGTATCTGCAGATAGACTTTGCCTATAACAAATCGAAAAACTGTGACTGTACCTTGGGAAAGACCTGTTTGAGAGTTAGGTCGTATTTTTTCAGGCATGTGTTGACTTACCTTGGCAGGAATTTGGTAATGAATGCATCCCCAGCATCTTTTTTCCTCACTACCTTACATGCAAGCTTCTTCCGCGTCTGATCTGTGACAACATACACTTTGCTGTACGTTCCCGTTCCTAATACCTTTCCCGCTTCGTATCCAAAATTTTTCAAAATGTTCCTTTGTGAAATGGGACTGACTATCACTTTTTTCCTAGACATGTCTTACCGTAAATTTGTTTGTTGTCAGTGTGACGTTTATGCCAAAAGGCTCTTGACGTTTTTCAACAGTTCTTGACAACCTGCAGCGATGGGGTAATCTCCCGAGTTTCTCTGGGTAATGAAGCCACATCTATGTGAAATTCTTCTTTAAGGCCGATTTATAAATTCTCAGTTGGTCGTTAGTCGTTGCAGCTGGTCCTTGCAATTAGTGGTTGCAGTTCAGTAGCAATTTATAAACTCCCAACTGCAACTGTCAATTACACTGGACAACAAATTTTAGTTTTTTAATTGTATCTTGTGGGAAAAGTGCACTTCTGTTAATTTTGGGGCGCTGAATCCAAAAATGACAATGAAATAAAAAAATTAGCTGCGGTTTAGAAAAAAAACTTTATTTTTAAGGATATATTAAAAAAAGTAACAAGATTCATATACTTATAAGAATCACTATATGCGCTGTCTTTTTGCTGTTCTTTTATGGATCGTTTCTGGAGCATCTCTACCAAGAGTCCAACAGTAGTCTGCAAGCATGGAAGGATTCCACTTTCCCTGGTACCTTTTTTCCATTGTTGAAATATCCTGATGAAAACGTTCGCCGTGCTCATCACTTACGGCTCCGCAATTGTCAGGAAAAAAGTCCAGGTGTGAGTGTAGGAAATGTATCTTAAGAGACATATTACAACCCATCTTTTGATACGATGACAGCATATTTTTGACAAGGGTTTTATAGTTGTCAGCTTTTCTATTTCCCAAGAAATTAGTGACCACCAGACGGAAATCATTCCAAGCAGTTTTTTCAATACCTGTTAAAGTGTTTTCAAACTGTGTATCTTTCAAAATATTTCGAATCTGTGGCCCAACAAAAATACCTTCTTTAACCTTTGCCTCACTTAGTCTTGGAAATTTCTGACGCAGGTATTGAAAAGCTGACACATCTCTATCTAATGCCTTGACAAAGTTTTTCATTAGGCCCAACTTGATATGCAGTGGTGGTAATAAATTTTTTTTCGAATCTACTAATGGCATATGCTGTACATTTTTTTGACCTGGCTCTAGGAATTGACGAATAGGCCAGTTTTGTCTGGTGTAATGAAGTGCCTTTGCCCGACTGTCCCATTCACACAAAAAACAGCAAAACTTTGTGTAGCCTAGCTGCAACCCAAGTAAAAGTGCAACAACTTTCAAATCACCACAAATATGCCATTGGTGCTCATCGTATTTTATGCATGTCAATAGGTACTTCATATTGTCATATGATTCTTTCATGTGAACTGCATACCCTACAGGAAGAGATGGTAAAATATTTCCAATATGCAATAACACTGCCTTTAAACTCAATGTTGAACTGTCTATAAACAGTCTCCATTCTTCTGGGTTATAGTTTATATTTAAAGCCGCCAGTAAGCCGTTAATGTTACTGCAGAAAACTAAGTTATTCTCCATATTGAAAAATGGTTCTAAGTCTTTGTGGCGTTTACGAAAAACATATACCGAAACATCGTCTTCTAACAAGTTCCACTGCTGCAGTCTTGATCCAAGTAACTCTGCCTTACATTTTGGAAGTTCTAAATCTCTTCATTTAATTCTGACTGTGTTATTTCGTGCGGTTGGTGGCATGACGTGCTCGGTATAAAATCAGGATCTCTTGACGTTGATGGCATATCTTCTTCCTGACGAATCACTCGATCGCCATGATCTGATTCGTTTTCTGATTCGCAAATGTAGGATTCTGGGGTTTTTGGAATATGACTTTCGTCACTGTGAGACACAGGTCTCATCGCAGATGGTATGTTTGGGTAGTTAATAACCGATTTTTTTTTCTTGGACATACCTGTGGCTTGTCCAACACAAGGTACCATGCAAAAGTAACAATCATTAATATGATTTGTAGGCTTTCTCCAAACCATTGGGACAGCAAAGCGCATAGACCGTTTTTTGCCATTTAACCAGCTCCTCAGACTTGAAGTACATGTATTACAGCAGATGTGGGGTGCCCACTGTTTGTCTTGATCACCTAGTTTACAACCGAAATAAAGCTGATATGCGTTTGTTATTAGTGGAGTAATAGACCGTCTCTGAGACGCAAAAGTCACATCACCACACACGTAACAAAACTGATCTGGATTGTTTACTCACTTTCGAGACATCTTGCATGAACGCTGTCAGCCAACTGAGGAAAAAATGGCTAATATAAAACAATATAATGTACACGTATGTATAACGTAACACAATCATGCCGATTACATCATCTTTCCTTGCCGAATAGAAAAATGTAGCACGTGCATTCTTGTGAATTACAGTATATTAACACTGTCACAGCAGGAACACATATAATTACCGTATCTCTAAAACTTGAACTAATATTGAAAAAATAAGTTTCATTCCGGTTTTAGCACATTAAAAATAGTAATATTTTGTTGATTTTATGCAGGATATTTTTTGGCTGTTGATCAGTGTTACCAGGAACCTAGGCCATACATAACCTCAATCTCAAAGTGAAAATTGTTCATTGTGATTATGAGAACTAGGTCAGTTTAGTGAGCGCGACCTATTGAACTAGTTCTGGAATTTCTGGATCGCAACGCTGCCAAGTGCGAGACAACAATGGGCTAATTGTTCTGTTGAAAGTACGGAGTCACCCTACATGACGCCATTGTTCTTTACTGTTGCAGATGATCTTTTCTTTGAAGGGGCTTACAAAGTTTTTAGATCCAGACAATTGGTTTGTGATATCTGACTACAAGAAATCAACATTGCAAATACTTCAACAGGTAAATAATTTGTCTCCGACAAGATCCTATAGATAGACACATCAGTAGCACCTGTTCTCAGGGAGAATGGATCAAAGGACCAGGCATAAAACATATAGAAGTGGATCCCAGTCGATTTAGTCTAAGAATAAAGCATTATATATTTCTTGCCTTCCCAAACAAACGTGTCCATGGGACCAAATGTTTTATTAGTTTCTGAGATAGTTTACCTGATTTGCAAAAATGGTGGATGTGCGGATTGTAGTTCTTAGACCAAAAACTCGTTATTCTAAAAGGAATATTTCGTAAAAACACCTTGTAGGAAGGTATTGGTAGGGGTCACGTTTATCGTGTCCGTTATCTTTACAAGGTCAGTTTCAGGGCAAGTTTTATATGTTTATGCTGTGATAGATCTGGCACGGGTTGGTCGAGTATTCAGGAAACTTGAAGGATAGGTAGTTTTTCTAAGGACACAGCTTATGTCTTACTTATGATGCATTTGGTAATCTACAAATATTATTGATTGCATCCGAATCTTACGTTCTTCTTAAATAAAATATTTACATTGCAAAAAGTGTTAAATCAGATCCAGATTACAAAGCATCCCTTTTGTACGGTTTACCAAGGAGCCATACGCCATTCGAAGTCCATTGATACAAAACTTGTCTAGGAAGTGTCTAGATTTTCCGATAAAAACGAATTTTTAAATAAAGAGTTCCAAGTGGGAGACATTATTTATTTACTACAAAAAAAAATAGACACGTAAGCACCTAAGCTATAAGCAATATACAAATTCAATGCATGGCTAATGGTCATAAAGTGTATTATGAGCAAATGTATATAAAAAAAGAAATAAAAGCATTAGATAGAAACAAATGACTAGGTTGAGTCAAGCTACAATCGATGCAAGCATGTCAAAGTTATTTAAGATCAACTTCTTAATTCTTTTTTTGAAACTATACTTCGAGAGGATTTTATATTCTAGGAGTACTTTATTATACAACCTAATACCATCAAACTTTATGCATTTTTTGCAAACAGATTTATTCACTCTGGTATAAGTGTAACTTATATTTATTTTAGTTCTTGTTTCGTAAGCGTGGCTGTTTGGAACATTGTTTCTGGAGTGAACAAATTTCAGAGCTGCAAAAATATATAAACCTCACACATTCAGCAGAACATTTTCAATGTAAACGAATCTGCAACTTGACCTACATGGGATACGAAAAATAGTCCTGACAATATAATTTTGCGTGGTTTGTAATATTTTTAAAGTACTAGTGTACGCGGCTCCACATATACTTATCCCTTAAGTTAGTAGAGACCCCACAAACGATTTATATATTGAGAGAATACTCTTTCTGCTTAAAATATTCCTAAGAATAAAAAACTTATGAATAATTCTCCTTAATTTCGATGCCAAAAGCTCGGCATGACTCTGCCATTTTAAATTACTATCAACAATGATTCCTAAGTATCTAATAACTTCAGCTCTTTCGACAGTGTCAGCACCGTCATTTATAATTAATGTTCGGTGGTGAAACGGCATGCCTGCTTTGGTTGGAGAAAACGTTAGTTTTAGAGATATTAGGTTAAAGTAAATTGTTATCCAACCAGCATTTGACTTTATTTAATGACAACTCGGCATTGCGTATTGCGTCATCCCATGAATGACCAGTGCAAACTAAAACAGTATCGTCTGCATATGATATCATTTTACAGTTGAAATTGCATCGAAGTAGTTCATTTATGTATATGAGGAACAGTGTTGGTCCCAAAACCGTCCCCTGAGGCACACCTATTTTGATCTTTTGAATGCTGCTGAAACCTTAACTTGTAATCGATCAGCCAAATAGTTTTCAAATGAGCTCAGAACTCCAGTACGCACTCCAACACTTTCTAGTTTCTTTAATAAAATTGTATGAGATACTGAATCGAAAGCCTTTTGAAGATCTAGGAAAACTGCAACAGTCTTATTCCCATCTTGGAAATTTTCAAGCACTTGTCCTATAAGTTCTTGTAGAGATTGCTCTGTATTGCAATTTTTGCGGAACCCAAATTGACAGTTCGATATTATGTCATATTTCTCAAGAAAAGGACAAAGTCTGTTATTCAAACACTACTCAAAAATCTTCCCAAATACATTGATAACTGAAATAGGTCTATAACTGAACATATTGTCTTTACTTTCAGATTTAAATATTGGTTTCGCTATGCTTTCTTTAAATTGGCGAGGAATTACTGAGGATTTGAAACAGAGGTTGATTATGTGAGTTATAGGGTGACTGATATACTTCATGATCATCTTGGTAGTTTTAATGTGTAAGCCATCTTTTCCGGGTGCGGTATTATTTTTCAGATTACAAACTATTTGCTGTTACTCTATGTCATCTACTGGAGTAAGAAACATAGAGTGAGCAATGTTGACGACATGATGATGTATCAAGAATTGAATTTTGATCAATCTGACTTGTTATTTGTTATATCAACAAAACATTTACTAAAAATACAGGCTATATCAGTGGGAGCGTCCAGCTGCTGATTATTGTGATTAATTGATTTTACGTCATTTTTTTATTTTTCCAGCATTAGTTACCTCATTAATAACATCTCAGCCTTTCCTATAGTTATTACCTGCTAAAATTAATTTTTGTGTGTAATATTGATTTTTAGAGATCTTAATAAGATTAGTTACTCTGTTTCTGTAGGAGATACAGGACTGTCTCAATATCAAACTATCATTATCTTTCGTCAAACTCTGTTTCAACTCATCCCCCTTCTTGATTGAAGTAAGAATACCGTCAGTCACCCACGGCTTGCGTTTTCTACTCTTACTATTTATTTTTAAATAATACGTTAAATGATCTACGCCTTTATATAATTCATTATAGAAGTTTAAGTTGCTTTTTGAAAAAACACTGACCCAAGTCACCACTTGCAAATAACCTGTCAACCTTTTCTCATCAATTTTCTTAAATTCATAGCTGCTTTTATTAATGATACAAACTTCCTTTCAAATATCCAACATTGAACAAAACAGGATAATGATCGGTCATACAATTTTCCAAAAGTATTGGTTTACACTCAATTGCTGTTTCAGAGACCTTAAATCTGTTTGTCTTCTAAATTATGTGGTCGATACCTTGATGCCGTTGTATTGTTAGAACGGTTTTGTATAAATTGAAAAATGTCCCCCTCTAGATTGAATCATTTAGTAACCACGAAAGATGGATAGTTCGAGAGTTAAGGTATCTGCAAAAGGGGTTTACTCACTTTGTGAAGCTACGTTCACATCAGTGCACTTTTCCTGTTCTTTTCACCTTCAAAATCAACATGACCTTAATTTGACCTTGTGAAGGTCATTATCAAAGTCGAGAAAACAACCACGATCTTTCTGTGCCCCTGAAAAGCTACCTGACCTATCTAATTGTCTGAATTTTCGAGCAACCAGATCTACTCCACCATAAACATGTGAAAATCAACTTGCCTTGTGATCATGGTCACTATCAACATCACAGCTTCCAACATCTTTTCACAAGGCGTTTTAACGAAATATTTCTTTTAGTATACTGGTTCTCAGAGTTTTTGCTTTCAAAACTAATAGGTGATTTTTTTGCTAGTATCTTTTTGGCAACACTGTTTTTGACAGATGACGCGTGAATCGTGTCTTGTGTCATTATCAAACTTGTTCAGTTTGGTCTATAATTTAACCATGAATCGACTTACGAACGAACAACGCTTGCAAATTATTGAATTTTACTATCAAAATTCATGCTCGGTTAAGAGAGTGCATCGAGCACTGCTCCTAATTTATGGGAAATTTGGTGGGCCTACTGAGGGAGCTATTCGGAAGCTTGTGACTAAATTTCGAACCCAGTTTACATTATTGGATATTGAACCACCAACGCGCAGACGTAGAGTGAGGACTGAAGAACATATTGCGGCTGTATCCGCCAGTGTTAGTGATGACCGTGAAATGTCGATTCGCCGCCGTTCGCAGCAATTGGGCCTCTGTTACTCCACTACGTGGAAAATTTCGCGACAGGATTTGGGTGTAAAACCTTATAAGATACAGCTGGTGCAAGAATTGAAGCCACACGACCTCCCACAACGTTTCTAATTTGGTGAATGGGCGCTGGCAAAGTTGGAGGAAGATCCACATTTTTATCGAAAAATTGTGTTCAGCGACGAAGCTCATTTCTGGTTGAATGGGTACGTTAACAAGCAAAATTGCCGCATCTGGAGTGAAGACCAGCCAGAAGCATTGCAAGAGCTACCAATGCATCCCGAAAAAATCACTGTTTGGTGTGGATTATGGACCGTACTTCTTCAAATACGACAATAGCGTAACTGTGAATGGCGAGCGCTACCGTGCGATGACAACAAACTTTTTTTGCCCAAAATGGAAGAGCTGGACCTGGCTGACATGTGGTTTCAACAAGACGGTGCCACATGCCACACCGCACACGAAACAATGGCCCTATTGAGAGGCGAGTTCGGTGAACAGTTTATCTCACGTTTGAGGCCCGTCAATTGGCCGCCTAGATCGTGTGATTTAACGCCGTTGGACTATTTTTTGTGGGGCCATGTTAAGGCTAATGTCTACAGGGATAAACCAGCAACGATTGACGAACTGGAAGCCAACATTGAAGCATTTATTCGTGAGATACCGGCCGATATGTTGGAGAGAGTGTGCCAAAATTGGACCTTGCGCATCGGCCATCTAAAGCGGAGCCGCGGTCAACATTTACATGAAATAATCTTTAAACATTAAATTATATCGATCGTTCTATCGACTCAAATACAGATTTAATCGTTTTTTCAAATTTTTTGTATTTTTTTTTTGAAAATCAAACCTCTTAAATACCTCTTAAAAAATCACCCGTTACAATCGGCACATTCACCATTTTTGCAAGTCAGACAAACTTTGTCCTATTTCTCAGAAACTAATCATAGGATTGCTTTGGTGTCATGGACGCTTTTTATGTGGGAGGCAAGAAATGTAACATACAGAATTTTTATTATACTATGTTTTGTGGCTCCTTTCTACATTTCTATGTAGTCATGATTGTTTACGTCAGAGTTCCCCAAACTTTTTTGTGCCGTAGACCCCTTGCCATGTTTTTCCGTGTTGGGTAGACCCCTATTTACCTGATATTGATTTCCTGTAAATTTCTAATTGTAGTGAAGTTTATTGTTAAAAACTTAAAGTAATAACACATGTTAATCTACACATTTATTAATTGAATTTAAATTAAAACTACTCAAAATAAAATTTTGTATCTGTTATGTAAAATATACGTACCATTAAATAAACAGGTGTCTGACCAATAAGTGCCCGCATTGGGAATAAGTGCACGCACGAAAAAAAAAATAAGAGGGATAAAATAAAAAAAAGTGAAAAATAATAAAAAAAAAGTTTTTTACTTAAAATAGTACAATAAGCGAGTTCGTTTATTAATTATAACATAAACGTATGTTCTACAATAATTTCACTATTAGTTTGATTAAATTCCGCTTCTTATACGTTTAAGTTATCTAAAAATAGGCAAAAAATTAACGAATTTTAGTGTGTACCTATCCTTGAATTTTCAGAATAATTAAAAAAAATATATTTTCTATAAGGGGGTTCTTTAAAAAAATCAATGCGGGTACTTATTCCCAATGCGGGTATTTATTGGTCAGACACCAATAAACATAAAATAAACTATAAATAAAATAACATAAGCAATAAGTCAATATTTTTAGTGAGAAGGATGAACCTGATGCTTTAATAATAAATTATCAACATTTGGCGTCAATTTTGTAAGGGTTAATCTTAAATCTCCTCGGCTAATGATGCCCAGTCTGTTTCTTTTTTTCGTTAGGAGATTGGTAACAGCGCTGAACCCCCTTTCCACTAGGTATGACGATGGAAAGGAAATTAAAAATTTCCTCGCTATATTCCATAATATGGGATAAGTAACGGGTATGTTGTTTTGCAGCCAGAATTGCTGATATCCGTTTTTAAACTGAACCTTAAGTTCTGCGTTTTTACTTAGTTCAGTCAGTTCCTCTTGTATTATGACATTCGTTTCTTCTATGTCACCATATGGATTAATTATCGACGGTGGACCATAGTCAAAATATCCTCAAACCTAGATTCAAAATCTGAATAGAGGGCATTTAAATGTTGAATGTAAGTTGAAACGTCGTCTTCCTGGCAGCTTGTCTGTGACAAATTGGGAAACTGAGAAAATTCGCCCCGTCCAATATTTTGCTTCAATAGTTTAACTCTAGCAAGAAACGCTGATAAGATGAACTTTGTTTTAATCAAATTTAAACTGTCGCCTTGTAATTGCAAATTAACCATATTAAATTTTGTAAACAAATCCGTTAAATAGGCGATGTCTGTTTTCCTCTTCATTAAATTTTCTTTTAAAATTTTATCTTTAATATCCAGAAATTCTAAAGTAGTCTTAAAAAGTGCAAAAAATCTTGTCAAACATAAGCCTTTCGACAGCCAGCGTACTTCAGTGTGAAGGAGTAATTGATGAAAGTGTTCGTCATTTTCTTCACACAACTGCGCAAATAACCGCGTATTCAACGCGTTGCTTCGGATTCGGTTTACTGCATCAATGACTAAATGAAGTGATTCATGCAATCTAACACTCAAATTTTTAGCAACTAAATGTTGTCGATGGATGACGCAATGTATTGCTAACACCCCTGACATATTTTGTTTTAAATAGCTTATAAATCCACGATAACGTCCAATCATGACAGGTGCTCCATCTGTAGCTACGGTTATCAAAGTTCTTGCGAAGAGCAGTTCTTCGTAGATTTTTTGATTCATAGTAAAACGAACATATGCCAATAATAATGCTGCATTATTAGGGAATGTTGACTCGTCCAGTTGTATAGAGAAATGGAACGTTTGCAAATAATTACATAAGAAGCTTTCAATATCAGAACTCATTTCATCAATACGACTTTCAACAGTATTGTTGCTTAAGGGAATTCTTTTAATGATATCAGATGCAAGTTTGTGTAAAACAGTTTTTAAAACCTCTTCAACGGCTGGCAAAATTAACTTCTCTCCGATAGTATGCGGTTTTCCGGATTTCGCTATAAGTAACGAGATATTGTAAGACGCCCGCAAACCATCATCATTTCTTTGTAACGTCAAAGCGAACATTCTGTCCAGTGTAGGTCTCGTCTGAAATTTATCTTTGAGTGTTTGAAAGTATTTCAAATCTTTCTCTGTTTTATCAGGGTGGCATCTTCTCTGATGATCTTGCAGTTTAGATGGTTTCATAGCGTCATTGCCCAAAACTTTGTTGCATAAAAGGCACATAGGCGATTGTTTGTCCGGCAATGATGGAATGAAGCCAAATGTCAAATAATCAACACTGTACTGTCTGCATTTCTCTTTAGATTCGGACATGGCATCAGTCATCTGTGGGCAAAATTAAATTATTTAAATAAGACAGAAAATCCAGCAGTTGTATATTAAAAATATTTTTTGATTTTTCCGAAAACATTCCATAATTCGAACATCTTCTTGCAACAATTAGCTCGAATTACGGAGATTGCACTGTAATTATATTACCGATTGCTAAAACTTTCAAAAAGAAACTATTGAGGAGTACTCGTATAATTTTGCATGATTGAATATTTAACTGCTAATAACTAATGTCATGATTGGCGTAATTTGTCTATCTTTGCTAACTACGAGTACAAAATAATGTACTTACTTTTCTCCAGCACTCTCAAACAAAACAACACTAACTCACTATAATTTGTGTGTTATACTATCTGTTTATATTTTTTAAAATATTTTCTTAGCACTTTCCTTTTCAAGATTCAGGAAACGGTTAAACGTATTTGTCCCACATTCGTATTTATAGAGTGACGAATTGAACAAGTCAGTGCAAGGTAGCGAAGCTCTGAGACTGCGACTCTCAGGTTTTTACAAGTTCAAAATGTATTGCGACCACAAAGCGAATACCAACATCCTACAACTTACACAATTTTATAAACATACATAATAAATTTTTTACTTTATAGGTACTTTTATAAATAATGTATATGTTTTGATATTATAAGATAGTATGATGTAAGTAAATAGGTACTCAGTGTATGTGTTGAGATCCACTATCGTGGACCCCCATATTCATTTCATGGACCCCCAATTTTTTTTTCGCTGACGTAGACCCCTTGCAGGTTGTCATAGAGCCCTAGGGGTCGATATAGACCACTTTGGGAATCAATGGTATACGTCGATTTTTTGACCAGTTAAGGATAAAACGTCGGTAGTACCCTACCAAGCCGAGAAAACTTTTTTCTGTGTTTTTTGGAACGCTATGGTTTTCGAATGCTTGAACTTTGAACTTGAACTTTTTGAACAACATTTGCATTACAACAATTCTTTAAACAACTGACCTTGTTATTGAATAAAGCACCTACAAACGCGACAGTCCAAATCGGTAACTGAGCTTTCTTGGGGCCCAAACGTTACATCGGGGCCGGAGTTTGAACAATCAGAGTAACTAAATTTAATAGAGGGTAGCAGGTAGCAAACATCAAGGGTGGCGTCGACCGAGCAACTTCAGCTTCAGCGATTGGCGGAGAGAGTCGGAGAACAAGCGAAAATCAGGAAACAGTAATTCGATTAGGATAGATTGGGGCGCCCCTCAGAAACTTTACTCCAGAGCTAAACTTTCTGCTTTGTAAGATAAAATTATCCCAGCTTGCCTGTTTGGTCTCTCAACTGTAATTTGAGCAGGCAATTCGCTAAAATCGGCAACATTCTAAATGTGTATGGATGAGTTTGTAGGTATGGTTTATCTGAAGTCACTTGAAATAGCATAAAAACCTTTGGTCGGCGCGTCCTTTGTAATTTCATGACGTATCATAGGCGTGCGGTTATTTATTTAGAACGATAATAATAATGTTTTTATATCACAATAAATGGATTTTACTATCTTCTTATTATTTTGATTTGGGATAAAAAATACTTATATTGGGAGTTTAATTTATGTTGACTGAAAGTTTTCTTACTTTTTTTTTAAAGCAGCCCAGACCAACTCAATCGGGTTAAAAATGCAGTAATAGGGAGGTAGACGTAATACTTCATGGCCATTTTGCTGAAGCAGATTGTCAACAACATACTCTTTTTCAAATTTTTGTCTTTTAATAAGATCCAATAATATGGCTTTGGTTGATTTTTGTGGTATTTCCATTCCCTTATCCTTCATAAAATCAATAATGTCTTGTTTTTTTGTGCCTGTATTCGGAATTTTGTTTTTCTGTCGGGAATGGTATGGCGCATTGTCCATAATAATCACTGAATTTGGGGAAATGTTTGGTATTAACTGCTGCTCTATCCACTTTTCAAATAAGTCGGAGGTCATGTCCTCATGATAGTCGGCACATGATTCTTTGATATTTTTGGCAGATAACAGCAAGGCATTAGGTATAAATCCATTTTCACTGCCAGCATGGAGAATAATGATTCGTTTTCCATGGTTGCATGGTGCATTTAAAATGCACTTGTTGCTGTCGTCAACCCAGCCGTACTGCACAACATCATGGGTATCAAACCACGTTTCATCCAGGTAAATCAGATTTCTTTTCTGCTCTCTATAGATTTTAACTTTGTGCAAATATTCTTGGCGCAATTCAACGATTCGAGACGACTCCATAATCACCATTCTTTTATCTAATTTTTTGTATTGAAAACCACACAGTTTTACAATACAGTGCAGTGAGTCTAAGCATTTGTAATTATAAAAATCTTCAGGATAATCTTTTAATTTATCCCGTATAATTTCCAACGTGGGCACCAAATTTTCTTTATAAAATCCGTATATTATACGACGAATATCTTCCTGAAAACCCACGTCTATTCTTTTTAATTAATGCCCTATGCGCTTTCTGTGGAAGGAATGGTTGACTACATCTCCCCTTTTTATAACCCGATAAATGGTAGACCGACTGATTTTTGTCAGGATACAAATTCTGTTTAAAATTTGATTTTGCGAGGAATCTGGATTTTCGTTTTTCAGACAATCATACATATTTAGGATTACTCTTTGGGTCTGTTCCTCTAAATCTTTATGAAAGAATTCTGCCTGCACAGGTTCATCAACCATCTCCTCGTGGCTTGGAGCATTTTCCCAAGGTCTCCAAAGAGCCATATTTAGGACACACAAGAACAATCAACACAACAATTAAATCAACAAGTAAACTGAGTATTCAAAAGTGAAAAACACACAAACTAATAAAATCTATGAAAAAACACGGACAGACTAAAGAAAACACGTTTATTCACCGCTACACGGCACTGGCTAAACTGTTTCAATTTTCAGTAGCCACCTGCACTTGTTCCGAGCTCTGAAATACACGCTTTCTCATTGGCTATGTCCACGCATAGGCGTGCTTTACTCCACGTGGACCGGTGAAACTGCCTTTGATCTCTTATATTTGCTGCGAAATTTGGTGATTTTTGCAGCAACAGAGCGTGTTAAATATAGATATATAAAACGCACCCGGTATTTCACAGTGTTTCAAGTGACTTCAGATAAAGTATAAATATAAAAATGAAATCCGTTGGTGAGTTAGCTGACACAGTTGTGGACTGTGAACACCAGGCATCAAAAGTAAAGAGGTTTGGGAGTTCGGACACGCGTTATATTTTTTAATAGAATTAAGTCAACCTAGGCGGCTACCCTTTTAAGCCCTATAATGTACAGGTACATTCATCGCTAAAAGACATATTTTGGATACAGGTAGGGTGCCGTGCAATGGTTTCCGTCATAATCTCGCAGAATTATGTTCTTCGATCAGGGTCATCTTCAGTTGGCTGATGTACCATTTGAATTTTGTATGGGTGATACTTACTCGTTTTCAAAAGTCTCCATACAGTAGAAGGACAAACCTCACATACATTCGCGATGGAGGAAGCAGACTGTTGGGGATTTGCTATGATCTCACCAATTATTTGACCTTGCTTTTTTTCTGGGATGGTCGAATGACCTGGGGGCTTTTTGTTGTTTACACTACCAGTAGCTGTAAATTTAGATACAAGTTCCCTTAAATATTTTCTACAGATAGCACGATTCGGGAATCGATCACTAATAATCCTTTCGGGTCGCACCATAAATAAAAATCGCTTCGATTTTTTCTTCCAATGGACGAGAATTGACCATCTTAAAAATAGTGCAAACAATATCTAGCACTACTTTTGCTTATTTTGGATGACATGGGGGGTAGGGGAGTCTAGATGATGATTACGTCATCGGTAGTTATTTACTTTTTTACACGAATGGCAACCCTCACATTCTCTTTGCTCGAAAACGAAACGCATTTTCGGGGATTCCCGCAAATAATGCATGCGTTTAGTGAACAGCGCGCGGTAATTCCCCTACTCGCTTTAGAACCGAGTAGGGGAATTACCGCGCGATGTTCACTTTTCTAAATTTCCTCTATTAGTGTATTGTTTCGTTTGGATACTATAGCGAGTAGACGTATTGTAAGCATATTAAAGCAGGTTAACATTTGTGTTACCATTGATTCCATTAGCCAAAGTTTAATGTTTAAATAAGATGTCATTGCACATAGACAAATCCAAGTTATACCAAAAATTGTTTGAAAGTTTTAAAAAATCTCATACAAGTACGAAAGTACAAAATGTACAAAAGTTAGTTAAAGAAGTGTGGCGAAATTACAAATTACAAGCAAAATCCGACAAGGAACTAAATATTATTGTATTTAAGAGAATCGAAGAAGAATTGCAAGCGGCGACTAAGAATAAATCCAATCTACTAAATTTTTTTTCTAAGGTGAGTGACGAAATCATTTTAGGTACCTATGAGTACTAGAAATATTGGAAATCGCCAAAAAGTTTCTCTTTACTGATTAGAAAATATTATGGCCTATCTCAAAGTATAGAGGTAATCTTCATTATATTATAGATTTATTTCTTATGATTGATTCCGTCAATTGGTCACAAAGTACAGGATGCTAGTTTTATACATATGTACAGAAAACTAACACCCTGTATTTTGTGACCGGAACGAATTGCTCATTTAAACATATTAGATTTAAAGCCATAGGATTTTGAATTTACCATATATATTGCCATACTTTGTATTTATGTAGCTTAATAAGAGAATCTTTAGCAGAAGCCATAGAAAGTTTTTATTTTTAGGCAACCTGTAAACCTGCAGAAAAAACACAAATTATACAGTCAGCTTCAAATATTAAAAAAGAGGAAGAATATAAAATAAAACCCGGTAATGAATCACAACAGCAATGCGAAATTAATGAAAATACAGATAAACAGAGAGCAAAACCTTCTCAGGAAGCTATGAAAATTAAGATTGCTCTACTCGAAAAAATCTGAATGCTTTGTATTCTGCCAGAGATACTATGACAAGCCGTGCTGAAGTTGATAAACAGATCATTAAGCTGCGCGAGGAAATAAAAACAGCAAAACAGTCTTTAAACAGGAAGGTTCAAAACGCAGTTGCCCAGAAGAAACACAGGGATGGTATGAAGAGAAAGTTAGAAGATATTTGTCATGAAAATCCAGAAATAAAAAAAGACTATCTCTGAGGGATTCAGTGGGACGTCCTAATCTTGAAAGCAATCAACATTCACTATTGAAAACAATCGCGGATATAGCTTTATTTGGGAGTGCAGCAGATGATAGAAGACGAACGGAATCAATTCGCAGCGTAAAAACTCTTGATGAACCCACACAAGAATTACGTAAAGTAGGATTTGACATTAGTCGCAGTGGGACATATCTTCGTTTGATTCACAGATCTTGTTTTGTAGATTCTTATAATTACCTTGTGACCCTGGAATATAAAATCACTATCTTTCAGAACAAACACCGGGAAACTGCCAAACTTGAGCATTTGTGTACATTGAATCGCTTATAATTTAATTTATATCGATATCCTTGGAAAAGTCTATCTAAATCTGAATAAAATTTGACACATACAGTTTTGTCAGATTTTGGCAATTTTTCAAATGGAACGTTTCATATTTTATTACATATTCGAATAGAGGGTAAATGTACGGAGATATCTATGATGGATGACATATGTCTAATAGAATTTCTGGGGTTGGAGGCGTACAAATATTTTTTTTTTTTTATTTTGGTGAGGGGGGAATGCGTTTACGCACCATACCATAGCCCGAGCTACGGCGTGTGTGGGACTCCAGGTTGTCTTGAGGAGACCACCTAATACCCACTAAACCCTAAACCTCCGCGTGGCCCGACTCATCAGCGTCTCGGTAGGCCATGTGTTGTGCGTGACCTGCGGTCTGCTACAACGTCTCCTCATGTGTTTCAGTCTCTGGGAACGCCGGGTTGGTTCCCTTTACCTCGCACATTCTATCGATGTCGTTAAGGGATCATCGATAGAGGGTCTGCTAGGTTCTCTTGAAACTCTTGTTTTCGAAAAATCAAGAGTTTCAAGTCCTCTTACCAATATGTTGTTCCTGGTCCTGGTCCTGGTGGGTCCTGGTCCTGTCGGGTCCTGGTCCTGGTCTCGGTGGGTCCTGGTCCCGGTGGTTCCTGGTCCTCTGCATCCACGCCGCCGTGGGGGGGGGGGGGAGCAACCGCGGGTTCTCCTAGTCTCCTAGTCAAGGTTCCAGTTAGCGGGTGCCAACTGGGACCTTGGTCTAGGGTACCTGGTTCTGCAGTTGCGAGGCCTCCCGTCCGGATCGTAGTCCATGAGGAATCGTAGCTGCTCGTTCTGGTGGTCCTGAGCTTTCTCGAAGGTCTTCTCCGCTTTTTTCCTCATGTACTCGTGGATGGTGTCCCAATGCAGGTCTCTACGCAAGGTTGAGTTTCTTACGTAGGATGGTGCACTGGTGGCGGTCCGGAGTAGCTTCATCTCTAGAGCAGCAAGTCGCTTGCGGTAGCTGGGGGCAGCGTACCCCCAGACCGCGGAGGCATAAGCGAGCTGAGGTCTGGCGATGGCCTTGATCAGCCGTAGCTTGGTCGCTAGCGGCATCCGGCTGTGTCTACCCAGTAATGGGTAGAGTTGAGCCATGGCTGCTCTGGTCTTTGCGATGACAGCTTCTATGTGGGCTTGCCAGGTGAGGGACTTGTCAAATACGATCCCCAGATATTTGACTTTGTCGCTCCACTGGATATCTTCGTCGTAGATGGATGCTTCGAGAGGTCTTGCAATCCTTCTTCGTTGAATGAAGATTGCCTGCGTCTTCTGGACGTTGATGCGGATTTTCCATTTCACGCACCAGTCCTGGATGTGGTCCAGTTCATCCTGTAGTCTCCTACGGATGATCTCGGGTCGTCTATGCTTGGCGGCTATAGCAGTGTCGTCTGCATATAGGGCCAGCATTGTGTCAGCTGTCTTCAGCACATCGTGAGTATAGATGTTGTAGAGCAGGGGGGCTAAGGCTGACCCCTGGGGCACGCCTGCTTCCCGCTGTCGTCTTGTTGAATGGCATGTACCAATCTTCACCGGTACAAATATACCAGCGTCCGAAAACTAAGATATACCCTCCCCCTAGAGATGGCGATAGTTGATTGAACAATATCATTGTATTAGAAAGTATGCAACCTATAAAGCATACGTGTCAAGTTTGAAGACGCCACGTTGTTTAGTATTTGTTTGGCAGCCATCAATACTGAACGTTTTCGGTGAATTTGTGAAAATGGAGAAAACTGGTCATCGTTATGTGGTACAATACTTTTATTTCAAAGGCCTCAGCCCAACCAATATAAAAGCTGAACTGGATTCTACTCTGGGTGAATCTGGTCCTTCGTTTACAACAGTAAAATATTGGGTAGCAGAGTTTAAACGAGGCCGTGTGAGCTGCCAAGACGAGCATCGCAGTGATCCACCGAATGAGGTGACGACTCCAGAAATGGTGAAGAAAATTCACAAAGCGGTACTGAATGATCGTCCACTTAAAGTGCGCGAGCTAGCAGACATAGAGGCATTTCAAAACGTGCGGTCTATCGCGTATTATCTGAAAATTTGGACATGAGAAAGCTGTGTGCAAGATGGGTGCCGCGATTCCTCACAATCGAGCCAAAACAGTGTCGTGAAGATGTTTCAATTGAGTGTTTTGCGAAGTTTCACAGCAACAAAGCAGAACTTTTGCGTCGATTCATAAGCGTGGATGAAACATGGGTCCATCAGATCACACCCGATACAAAAGAACAATCAAAAGGGACAAAAAGGGTATGGGTATCGCTGGGAAAAGTGTATAGAGCTCAACGGAGATTATGTTGAAAAATAAATACATTTTTTTACAAAATTTTTGTGTTTTCTTCGTTGGGTCGGGTACTTCTGGGACCACCCTCGTAATTACTAGATAGGTTCAATCAACTAGATTTTTCACAGTTCCAATCAAACATGTAACTGAAGTAATGCCAACAGCTTTAGCCTTCTGGCCATGCTCGGCGTCTGTGATGTGCAGATTCGCCGTGGAAACGACTGGTTGCGTTTTATTTTATTATACCAGTGTACTCGTTAGAGTAGACCCGTCCATTTCGTAAATCATAAATAGGGACCTGATGAGGTATAAAGACTTCTGTTTCAACGTTGGCATCGGATTTATGAGCCATTTAAACAACCAATCGCCACCAAGCGGTCGGCAGTTTCCAAGCGATTGTATTTCCCGATTTATGCCCTATCATACCGGCATCCATCGTGGCGCCAAAAGACTCGTTGCAGTTGTACGACTAGCTACTTGAATTGTGGTATCGAAATGAAAAATATGCCGGCATGGTGAGTAGTATCAATAATCTGTTTAGATTTTAAACTACGCAAAGAGCATACACAAATCCGAAATAATAAGAATGGCGCTATCTCCAGGTCTAGGTTTTCGGCAAATCCTAAATTTATAGGTATGACATCTATTATGGTCCACAAGACGTTTTTTATTGTGTGAAAAATAAATAAAGCTCGACTTGGAAGCAGTGTTGCCAGAGCGAAGTTTAAAATATCCGTCACATGTATCGCAAATTCCGCTACATGCCGCTTCGGTCTAAAAATGTAAGGGGGGGGGCTTAAAATGAACAACAAATATATTTTTTACATATTTACTTTTTTTTAAACACTGTCTAAAAACCCTACTAAAAATACAAACAGTAACATAATATAATTGCAATTTTTCGTAAAAACATAGGAAGTATACCTCTAAAAAAACAAAACTGTCTTTGGTTTAGAATTAGGAATTAATAAAAAATAGAAACTATCACCAATATCTTAATCTTAATAGAAAAAAAAAAACAAAAAATAAGGACAAAGAAGAAGCGGAAACGTGGAAATGCCTACGTTTGCTTATTTTATTCACAGTCAGAATCAGAAATTACCTCTTTTTCAGCTTGTTCTTCCTTATTTACATTGTATAAATTCTTTTTATATTTTTTTAAATGATTCTCATTAAAACTATAGGATAAACAGCACTGTTTTTTTGATTCCAAGTCTAATTTAATTGTAAGTAGTGCAGACAAAGTTGATGGTATTATTTTATTTCTTTTTTTTGTTTTGTAATCAAGCATATAAGAAAAAGTTCGCTCAACATCAGCGTTTCCATGAGGCAATGTTAAAACGATTAGAGCCAGTTTACATATATTGCGAAATAAATATTCGTCATTTCATTTTTTGAGGTCGTTTACAAACGACCAAAATTCAATGACATTAGTTTTTGTTTTTAAAATTTCCTCTTTCTCACTATCACTAAAATAAATACATATTTTCTTTAGTTCCAAAATTGCCTTTTCGGTTTCGATATGAAGGGCAAATTTTTTTAAAACGGCGTCATGAAAGGTATCACTTATAATAAGACGATTGTTCATCACATCAACCGGTGAGAGAAACTTTAGCTCTGAAAAGAAGTTGTCTTTGATAGGAAATCTTTTAAGGGACTCTTCTACCGATTTTTGGTAAAATGTGATACATTTTAATTTAAATTGTTTGATTGTCGTGTTATTGGAGTGTTTTATTGCATCCATTGTATGCGGACCAACATTCACTTGTTCAATTGGTAATAAGCAGTGGGGATCATTAGGATTTAGATTATATAATTTCTCATTTTTAAAATATTCTGGTCGCATAAAGTTTGTACATAGATGACGTACAAATCGCTCACTCTCTATTGATATGATATTGAGCATAACTTTCTCTGATTGAAAGAGAGCATTAAATTGGTTAAAAATGGGCAACACGAATTTAAAAAACATTAAATACGCCTTAACACATGGATTCTGTAACTCATTAAGTATTACATTTGCTACAGGATTTTTGTCTTCAATGGAAGCTAATCTAAATAGGCTAAGCAAGATGTCCCACTGATCCAAAGCTCTATCAACAAATTTGGATAAAGCAAGCCACCTTGTTTTACTAGGGCTTAAAGTTTTTAATTTTGACTTTTTGACATATTCCTGTAATTCTTCAAGAACACACTGCCTTTTTGGGCTTCTTGAGAAGTAAGAATATAAGTTTTGTAAAAGAGCTTCAACGTTGCTTGGAATCTTTTCAGCTGCCGCCACCGCGACTAAATGAGCAGAGTGGCAAATGCAGCCATTGACAATTATATTAGGATTATCTTTTAAAAGATAAGTTTTGAAAGATTCGTTATTGCCCATCATAACACTAGCGTTGTCGGAACAGTATCCAACAATATTGGTAAGTTTTACTTGATTGGATATAACGCATTTTTTAAAAAGAGAATATAAACCATTGGCGGTACCTTCATCTGCGTTTATTTTAATTATATCTAATAAATGGGTTTTAATTGAATTTTTATGAATATACCTTACAAGAATGCATAGTAGTCTTATATTGCTCAGGTCTGTACTCTCATCCAATAAAATAGAAAATGGTTTATTTTCCAATTCTGAAATTATTTCGTCTTTAATAACAGGAGCCAGCAAATTTTTAATTATACTTATGCATTTGGATCTTTTTAATTTAAGTGAGCTAGAGAGATCTGGGTCTTTAAAACATAATTGACTAACTCCTGTTATATGATCAACAGTTCTAAAACTTATATAATGACTTACAACTACTTAAGCAAGCAAATATTTGCCGGTTTTCCAACTCACGTGCTTCCCGAGACTGAAAAGTGCTATCTAACGTTCTTACATTCGAAATTGCTTGTACATGCCTTTTTGATTTCGAATGATACACTAAATCTGATTTTTTAGCACCCATTATTTGAATACAAGCTTTACATTTTGCTTTCAACTTGTCATTTTCAATAGGTCCCAACCAGCCTTTAAATAACGGATCTTCTAGCCATGATGAAGTAAACATTTGTTTTCGTGTCTTTTTCTTAACAGGTTGCTCTGGCTCTTGGTTATCCTGAGATTCGCAAGTCGAATTATCAGGCTCAGACCTGATTCCACTAGATTCCGCTCTTCTATTTTGTCTGTATTCAGGTTCGGGATGCTCCGAGTCCGGCACAGATGCAGTCGAAGTGGATGGTACGGCCACGTTTGGTTTCACCGTTTGTTTTTTAGAAGGATTTTTATCAAAAAAATCGTTAATGGTCTGCTGTCGCCTTTCCACTATTCCTATTTTCCAGAAGAAAAAGCGTTAAAAACAAATTTCGCGACTAAGATTTATTTCTGGATCAAACTATAATATGTTAGATATTTAAGCAGTTTTGTTACTTACCAGTAGATTTAATATTAAAATCTGCAGCAAATGATATATCAATAAAATGATCAACACAAAAATAAGAACACTAATATAAACGAAACTAAACAGTATATACCCAGAGCTGAAAAATACAATACAAAGCGAGAAACCTAATATTATGCCTGCCTGCTGAGACCTGTTAGAAACGATTAGTATTGAAAGCAGTACGTACGCCATCTGTTATTGAAAAAAAAAGGCAAGTGGAATAATTCTCTTCTCTGTTCCTAGATAGCTCAAGCGGCACTAAATGCACCAATTTTATTATTAATGTGATAATAAATCAGACTCTAGCCACTGCCTATTAGGATTTAGAACGTTATTAACGTTAAAACAGTGAAATAAATATGATAGTTTTGTATGTAATAAATTCCGCTACATTTTGAGCTAATTTGCTCTACCGCCGCTACGCCGCTCTTCTCAAAATAATCCGCTACAAATAGCGGAATCCCGCTACGTATGGCAACACTGCTTAGAAGTTATATCATATGGGTGACACTGTATTTAGGTGCAGAAACTATAGTAACGTCGCGCATGCACATTTCGTAATTACGAGCAGGTGGACGTTACATTTTGACAACCCATGTTGCTTATCTCTATTGACCTGTGGGCTTGGTTGTCGCGTAACTGTCGGCACTTGTCCACTCACCCGTTTCCCCCTTGACGTCGATGACATGACCCACACATATCAATAAAATTTTCTTTATACTCGACAATCTATCATGTTCTGTACACACACTCTCCGCCAAACGAATGAAAATAAACTACCCCCCCTCGCTGTGTAACCCTATCATGCATACATTTCCTGATGTTACGTCTAGATAATATCAATGTATTTATCTTGGTTCATCTATGCCAGTGGTCGCCAACCTTTTCAGTGTGTTGAGCTACTTTGATAATTTTGGAATAAACGTAGCAGTGTAAGCCAACTTATAATACAATTATACAGGGTGGCGCATCGAAAACGAAACAGACGCATTTACTGGCAGCTCAGTTTTTTTTTTGGAAACCCGCTCAGACCCGTCGATTTTGTTTTCAATGAGGACACAAGTTTGATAAAAAATCACGTTAGCACGTGCAGCCCCCTAAGCGGGGGTGACACCACCCCCAAAATCTTAAATGGAAAGGGGGGTCGAGTGATACCATATTTTACAGGTCTTTCAATTCCCTTTATAATGATACAAAATTAATGTACTTCAGTTCAGTAGGGTTGAAGATTTATTGATTTAAGGCTTAAAGTAGACTTTAATATACTAAGTGACATATAAATCCGAACACCCAGTTTAAATGGTTTTATTTTAATAAAAGTTGGTGAATGTATTTATCTTACTGTAAATAACAAGTGAAAAAATGTTCAGCCTTATCAGTTGGACATTCCGGTTTTTATACTGCTTTTTTTTAATTCACTAACGCTCTAAAAATGAATATTTCAGCCGCAGTAAAGAATCAACGTTGGCGGATTTTGGTTCTTGACATCCTTTACGATCGGTTACGATGCCTAGAGTACGGATACCTGTTCGATTTCGTCAACTTAGTGAGTTTGATAGGGGCCGTATAGTGGGACTTCGGGAAGCTGGACTTTCTTTTCGGGCAATTGCAGTTAGAGTGCAAAGAAGTGTAGACAGTGTGGTTAGGTGTTGTCAGGCATGGCTTCGAGAAGGCCGTACGCAAAGAGCAAGGGGCACTGGACGCCGCCGTAGAACAACAGACCGTGAAGATCGCCGCCTAAGATTATTGGCCTTAAGGGATCGTTTCTCCACTACCAGGTCCATTGCAAATGAATGGTTTGCAGAACACAGAAGACCTATTGACATGCGAAGTGTTTACCGACGAATGAGAAGTTTTGGCTTCTTTTCATACCGGCCACACTGGGTCCTCCCTTTAACTCGAGAACACCGACGTAATCGCCTTGAGTGGTGCAGACAACGGTCACTCTGAGATCAGGAATGGAACAGTATTGTCTTTAGTGACGGGTCTCGATTTTGTTTAGGCATGCACGATGGTCGTGCCAGGGTTAGAAGGCGACGTGGTGAAAGGAGGAATCCACAGTTTTTTGTTTGAAGACATGTTCATCCATCACACTGTTGGAGTTATGGTTTGGGGTGCTATAGCTTATGGTTCCAGGTCACCTTTAATCTTCATCAGAGGTAACATGAACGCGCAGCGTTATATCCACGAAGTTCTAGAACCCCATCTTTTACCCTATCTTGACACCCTGGCAGATCCAACTTTCCAACAAGATATTGCCCGATCACATGTTGCAAAAGTCACAATAGACTTCTTTCAACATAATGATGTCACATTGTTACTATGGCCACCAAGATCTCCCGACTTATCCCCAATTGAGCACGTGTGGGATATGATGGGTAGGAGATTGCTCAATTTGCAACGTCCTCCTCAGACTCTAGAATCACTTCGAGAGGAGTTGGTGGTTGCCTGGAATGAGATACCACAGGAGGACATTGACCACCTGATCAGAAGCATGCCTAGGCGCGTTGGAGAATGCGAAGCACATCAGGGTGCATCCACACATTATTAAAGGTCAAAGGGCTTTAAAGCAGTGCAATCATTTTGAAATTTTTATAATTTATTTATTATGCTTCATTAAGTACTTATACAAAATTTTATTAAAATAAAACCATTTAAACTGGGTGTTCGGATTTATATGTCACTTAGTATAGGTACATCAGATTAGTTTCTACTACTTTAAGAAGAAATTTGACTAAAAGAATTTACTTAATAAGTAAATGCTTGTCTTCACTACGCCCATGGTTTGTTAATCATTTTGTTGTTGAAAATAGCTATTGGAGCGTTTTTTTGTGGCAAACTCATCTATGCTGTAGAAGGTGTTAGTTAAGAACATCCTCTTAAGGTGGTTTTTGAAGAGCATAACATTATCTATTTGTTTAAGAGATTCCGGTAAATTATGGTATATTCGTGCACCAGCGTATCTAAACGACTTTTCGTGCGTAGTTAAGTTATGCTTACCTAAATAAAGTTGGTTCTTGTTCCTCGTGTTATAATCATTGGAAATGTGAGTTTTTTTTGGAAAGAGCATTTGTTTTTATGAGTATAGGATAGTAGTTTTAGCAAATAAATTGAGGAGACGGTCAAAAGTTGATATTTCTTAAAATATACTAAGTGACATATAAAGCCGAACACCCAGTTTAAATGGTTTTATTTTAATAAAATTTTGTATAAGTACTTAATGAAGCATAATAAGTAAATGATAAAAATTTCAAAATGATTGCACTGCTTTAAAGCCCTTTGACCTTTAATAATGTGTGGATGCACCCTGATGTGCTACGCATTCTCCAACGCGCCTAGGCATGCTTCTGATCAGGTGGTCAATGTCCTCCTGTGGTATCTCATCCCAGGCAACCACCAACTCCTCTCGAAGTGCTTCTAGAGTCTGAGGAGGACGTTGCAAATTGAGCAATCTCCTTCCCATCATATCCCACACGTGCTCAATTGGGGATAAGACGGGAGATCTTGGTGGCCATGGTAACAATGTGACATCATTATGTTGAAAGAAGTCTATTGTGACTCTTGCAACATGTGGTCGCCTTCTAACCCTGGCACGACCATCGTGCATGCCTAAACAAAATCGAGACTCGTCACGAAAGACAATACTGTTCCATTCCTAATCCCAGAGTGACCGTTGTCTGCACCACTCAAGGCGATTACGTCGCTGTTCTCGAGTTAAAGGGAGGACCCAGTGTGGCCGGTATGAAAACAAGCCAAAACTTCTCATTCGTCGGTAAACACTTCGCATGCCAATAGGTCTTCCGTGTTCTACAAACCATTCATTTGCAATGGACCTGGTAGTGGAGAAACGGTCCCTTGAGGCCAATAATCTTAGGCGGCGATCTTCACGGTCTGTTGTTCTACGGCGGCGTCCAGTGCCCCTTGCTCTTTGCGTACGGCCTTCTCGAAGCCATGCCTGACAACACCTAACCACAGTGTCTACACTTCTTTGCACTCTAACTGCAATTGCCCGAAAAGAAAGTCCAGCTTCCCGAAGTCCCACTATACGGCCCCTATCAAACTCACTAAGTTGACGAAATCGTACAGATCTCCGTACTCTAGGCATCGTAACCGATCGTAAAGGATGTCAAGAACCAAAATCCGCCAACGTTGATTCTTTACTGCGGCTGAAATATTCATTTTTAGAGCGTTAGTGAATTAAAAAAAAGCAGTATAAAAACAGGAATGTCCAACTGATAAGGCTGAAAATTTTTTCACTTGTTATTTACAGTAAGATAAATACATTCACCAACTTTTATTAAAATAAAACCATTTAAACTGGGTGTTCGGATTTATGTCACTTAGTATAGTACCCATCACATTGTTTGAAAAATGTAACTATGGCAGATATGATATCATTAAAACTTTTCTGCACTCGTCCCCTACTTAACCATCGGACTTCAGAGTGAAGAAGTAGTTTCCCGGATTGACAGTCAATTTCATCGGACAAGGTTTTGAATAATCTTCTTTGTAACGCTTGAGCTCTAATCCTGTTTTTAATTTTTCTTATCAATTTCATAACGTTGTTTAGTTTCAGAATGTGTCCACATGATGCTTGCTGATGGATAATGCAGTGGTAACAGATAAATTGCGGAAAACTTTCATCTTTACGACATAACCCCACGAGACCCTCATCACGACCCGCCATGCCTGGAGCGCCATCGGTTGTCAAGCCTACCATTTTCGATATTAGAATTTTCTCAGCAGAAATAATGTTTTTAAAAGACGAAAACAAGTCCTGCCCAGTAGTCTGTCCTTTATTCCGTTCAAAGTAATCGAGATCGTTCTCGAACAGATCGCTCACCGCTGTATTACCGGTGCTTGTGTTTATTATGAGAATTTACATAGTTTACGGAAGCTTGTATGATTTTTACACCTTTTTAAAATATGTTGTGAGCCACCAGAATTGCCGGTAGCTCGCGATCGCCGGGTTGGCGACCACTGATCTATGCTTATAATATAGACGTGAGGGGTTAGATTAATAATTTTAAGCATAACAAACGTAAGATAGTGACATCAAAAATATCAATTGGTTAAACAATCATCTCGCAGATGGTCTAGCTTCTGTTTTTCCTAGACGAATCTGTGTCCCTATACAGTTTTCTGAGCAGGCGGACACATTTCAGGGATTATTCGTCTGAACATTTCAAAACGATTTCTTCCTTTGGCGATTTGCGAAAAACAATTCTGTTTTGAAAATCCGTGATAAACTATACAGTTAGTAAAAGTAGCTCGCTTTAGTTCTTCGATTATACAGAATGTTCAAACTGACTAGTTCCAGCAGGAATGCACGTATTCTCGTAGATTGCGGATTCAATTATATACTAAGTGACATATAAATCCGAACACCCAGTTTAAATGGTTTTATTTTAATAGAATTTTGTATAAGTACTTAATGAAGCACAATAAGTAAATGATACAAATTTCAAAATGATTGCACTGCTTTAAAGCCCTTTGACCTTTAATAATGTGTGGATGCACCCTGATGTGCTACGCATTCTCCAACGCGCCTAGGCATGCTTCTGATCAGGTGGTCAATGTCCTCCTGTGGTATCTCATTCCAGGCAACCACCAACTCCTCTCGAAGTGCTTCCAGAGTCTGATGAGGAAGTTGCAAATTGAGCAATCTCCTACCCATCATATCCCACACGTGCTCATTTGGGGATAAGTCGGGAGATCTTGGTGGCCATGGTAACAATGTAACATCATTATGTTGAAAGAAGTCTATTGTGACTCTTGCAACATGTGGTCGGGCATTATCTGGTTGGAAAGTTGGATCTGCCAGGGTGTCAATATGGGGTAAAAGATGGGGTTCTAGAACTTCGTGGATATAACGCTGCGCGTTCATGTTACCTCTGATGAAGATTAAAGGTGACCTGGAACCATAAGCTATAGCACCCCAAACCATAACTCCAACAGTGTGATGAACATGTCTTTTAACAAAAAACTGTGGATTCCTCCTTTCACCACGTCGCCTTCTAACCCTGGCACGACCATCGTGCATGCCTAAACAAAATCGAGACTCGTCACTAAAGACAATACTGTTCCATTCCTGATCCCAGAGTGACCGTTGTCTGCACCACTCAAGGCGATTACGTCGCTGTTCTCGAGTTAAAGGGAGGACCCAGTGTGGCCGGTATGAAAACAAGCCAAAACTTCTCATTCGTCGGTAAACACTTCGCATGCCAATAGGTCTTCCGTGTTCTGCAAACCATTCATTTGCAATGGACCTGGTAGTGGAGAAACGGTCCCTTGAGGCCAATAATCTTAGGCGGCGATCTTCACGGTCTGTTGTTCTACGGCGGCGTCCAGTGCCCCTTGCTCTTTGCGTACGGCCTTCTCGAAGCCATGCCTGACAACACCTAACCACAGTGTCTACACTTCTTTGCACTCTAACTGCAATTGCCCGAAAAGAAAGTCCAGCTTCCCGAAGTCCCACTATACGGCCCCTATCAAACTCACTAAGTTGACGAAATCGTACAGGTCTCCGTACTCTAGGCATCGTAACCGATCGTAAAGGATGTCAAGAACCAAAATCCGCCAACGTTGATTCTTTACTGCGGCTGAAATATTCATTTTTAGAGCGTTAGTGAATTAAAAAAAAGCAGTATAAAAACCGGAATGTCCAACTGATAAGGCTGAACATTTTTTCACTTGTTATTTATAGTGAGATAAATACATTCACCAACTTTTATTAAAATAAAACCATTTAAACTGGGTGGTCGGATTTATATGTCACTTAGTATAGTCCCCATCACATTGTTTGAAAAATGTAACTATGGCAGATATGATATCATTAAAACTTTTCAGCACTCGTCCACTACTTAACCATCGGACTTCAGAGTGAATAAGTAGTTTCCCGGATTGACAGTCAATTTCATCGGACATGGTTTTGAATAATCTTTTTTGTAACGCTCGAGTTCTAATCTTGTTTATAATTCTTCCTACCAATTTGTTTAGTTTCAGAAAGTGTCCACATAATGCTTGCTGATGGGTAATGCAGTGGTAACAGAGAAATTGCGGAAAACTTTCATCTTTACAACATAACCCCACGAGACTCTCATCACAACCCACCATGGCTGGACCAGCATCGGTTGTCAAGCTTACCATTTTCGATATTAGAACTTTCTCAGAAGAAATAGTATTTTTAAAAGAAGAAAACAAGTCCTGCCCAGTAGTCTGTCCTTTATTCCGTTCAAAGTAATCGAGATCGTTCTCGAACAGATCGCTCACCGCAGTATTACCGCTGCTTGTGTTTATTATGAGAATTTACATAATTTACGGAAGCTTCTATGATTTTTACACCTTTTTAAAATATGTTGTGAGCCACCAGAATTGCCGGTAGCTCGGGATCGCCGGGTTGGCGACCACTGATCTATGCTTATAATATAGACGTGAGGGGGGAGATTAATAATTTTAAGGATAACAAACGTAAGATAGTGACATCAAAAATATTAATTGGTTAAATAATCATCTCGCAGATGGTCTAGCTTCTGTTTTTCCTAGACGAATCTGTGTCCCTATTTTTCTGAGCAGGCGGACATATTTATTATTCGTCTGAACATTTAAAAACGATTTTTTCCTTTGGCGATTTGCGAAAAACAATTCTGTTTTGAAAATACATGACAAACTATACAATTAGTAAAAGTAGCTCGCTTTAGTTCTTCGATTATACAGGATGTTCAAACTGACTAGTTCCAGCAGGAATGCACGTATTCTCGTAGATTGCGGATTCAATTATATTATGCTGATATGGTATAACTCAGGGAGTTTTAGAAGGTCGAGCAGACCCTAAGTAAATTACTCCTCTACCAACATTCTCCATAGGTTTCTGTTAAAAACTTGCCACAACTCATATTGAGGTGCGTGTGAAACTGAGTCATTATGACATTTACCCTGATAGTAGATGGCAGCCTGAAATCTTGCTTCTTAGCTCCGCAATTATCGTTAATATTTATAAAATGTGTCAAATTTGAAAGGCTTTGTCACCCTTATTAAAAAATGTTCAACACATAGTTTATATTAAGAATCGTCCATCAATTATTTTTTATTCATGTTTGTGACCTGTCGTCCAAAAGAGTTATACAGAATTCGATTATCTTAAGTGTAGATGCATTCATATGAACTCATTTCTTTGAAGAACATTATTCGTAAAGTTTTTTGATACTCCTTCTGTGGTTTTATTGTAGCGTGAATAATACACAGTTATTATACATTTCTGGATCTGGGTAGGTGCCCACATGCAAATACGATATTTCAGGTAATGTAAAACAATGAAAAATAATCTTATTTTGCTTATCGCTTTGCAAACGGTGAACGTTTTTGAAAACGAGAATACCAACCATGCCTTAAGAAAAAAAATGTTGCAAATTGAGCAATCTCCTACCCATCATATCCCACACGTGCTCAATTGGGGATAAGTCGGGAGATCTTGGTGGCCATGGTAACAATGTGACATCATTATGTTGAAAGAAGTCTATTGTGACTCTTGCAACATGTGGTCGGGCATTATCTTGTTGGAAAGTTGGATCTGCCAGGGTGTCAAGATAGGGTAAAAGATGGGGTTCTAGAACTTCGTGGATATAACGCTGCGCGTTCATGTTACCTCTGATGAAGATTAAAGGTGACCTGGAACCATAAGCTATAGCACCCCAAACCATAACTCCAACAGTGTGATGAACATGTCTTTCAACAAAAAACTGTGGATTCCTCCTTTCACCACGTCGCCTTCTAACCCTGGCACGACCATCGTGCATGCCTAAACAAAATCGAGACTCGTCACTAAAGACAATACTGTTCCATTCCTGATCCCAGAGTGACCGTTGTCTGTACCACTCAAGGCGATTACGTCGGTGTTCTCGAGTTAAAGGGAGGACCCAGAGTGGCCGGTATGAAAACAAGCCAAAACTTCTCATTCGTCGGTAAACACTTCGAATGCGAATAGGTCTTCCGTGTTCTGCAAACCATTCATTTGCAATGGACCTGGTAGCGGAGAAACGGTCCCTTAAGGCCAATAATCTTAGGCGGCGATCTTCACGGTCTGTTCTACGGCGGCGTCCAGTGCCCCTTGCTCTTTGCGTACGGCCTGACAACACCTAACCACAGTGTCTACACTTCTTTGCACTCTAACTGCAATTGCCCGAAAAGAAAGTCCAGCTTCCCGAAGTCCCACTATACGGCTCCTATCAAACTCACTAAGTTGACGAAATCGTACAAGTCTCCGTACTCTAGGCATCGTAACCGATCGTAAAGGATGTCAAGAACCAAAATCCGCCAACGTTGATTCTTTACTGCGGCTGAAATATTCATTTTTAGAGCGTTAGTGAATTAAAAAAAAAGCAGTATAAAAACCGGAATGTCCAACTGACAAGGCTGAAAATTTTTTCACTTGTTATTTACAGTAAGATAAATACATTCACCAACTTTTATTAAAATAAAACCATTTAAACTGGGTGTTCGGATTTATATGTCACTTAGTATAGACTTATTTTGCATTGAAATGAAAATAGGTTGATATTCTGTAATTGCAACATGTTATTTTTATGCTGCAAATTTGATTAGGGAGTGATAAAGTTGGTGTTTTCTACTATATATTATCAAAATATTCATTGTTAATATTTTAAACTTATAACACCCTACTACATTTTTATTATTTGTGTTTGATAAGAAAAAAACTAAGATTTCAATAGTTGAGCCAACTGAAATGGGAAGGGGCTCGTACATATTGTAACCTGTTTTTGGACAGTCAGACAAAGAATTGGTAAAATTTTGTCCCATATATAATAATGAAAATAAGAAATTACGAATTTTTTTCGGGTTTCAACGTTCGAAAATTTTTATTTTGATTCGAAAATATCAATTATCAATATGAAGTTTTCCAATTTTTTTGATATCAGACTTGTCAGAACACAGTCATAATATACATTATTCAGTAGAATGCAATTTTTTAGTCTAAATAAAATAATTCATTAAAACTAGGCGAATACTTTAACCTAAACTATTTTAACAATTTTTAATAAATATAATTCAACAGTTTTTCCTGGAATAGGAAAACTGATTTTAAGAGTTCATTAATTTTGAATAATTTGGTGTACTCAAGCGTGTACAAAAAATTTGCCACGCTCTTAACTTAAAATCACTTTTTAATTTTAAGCTAAGTTATTTCTCTCAATTGAGGCAATGGACGATTAAAAAAAACTAGGGGGTTACTGAGGCTAAAGCCGGGGTTTAGCGTTAGCAAATTAGGCCCTATGCTCAGGTACACCAGAGAGTAGGGGGGGTATTTTTTTAGGGGCGCCACCAGCTTTTATCCGCCAAAACTGGAAGACGCCTTGGTGTTGAAAGGCACTCTTTAGCCCAAAACCCCAAGAAACAAAAACAAAAATACATACAAACAATAGATTTTCTGTGTGGGTAAATAATTTCTGAAATTAACATCAATACATTTTATTACATCTACTAACGGCTAACAACAAAAATTTGAGCCAGCCAAACTAGGAGATCTCCCTTAATGCGAAAGCTTATTGACTAACTAATTTAAAATGGACGAGGAATGGTTCATAACCGATGACGTAAGAATCCCTATGGTGGAAAAAGGGTCTCTGTTCGGAAAGAGGTCCCCGGTAGAAAACGTGTCAATGGATCTCCAGTAGCGAAGATTCCCCCAAAATAAAAAACCCTAGATGATGTCGGGTAGAGTTTTTCACGTGGTTCCATCTGGCGAAAAGTGCGGCTGAAGACAATAAGATCCTACAAATTGTAGAATTTCTCGGGTCCAAGGGTAGACAAAAAAAAAGATGCTACGCACTCACAACAGGAACGACCCAGGAAATTATCTATGAAATTTTCTTCCACAATCCAACGAAGATGCCCCAGGCAAAAAAGGAGGAAAATTTCAGGTCTTCTCGCACTAGCGGAACAGAACAAGATGGCCCTCCGATAGTGGAAGGAAGTCCCCTCCCAAAATTTTTTCGACTTGACATTTCCAAATATAGTGGTACACTTGATTAAGAGCCAAACGTTGTCGGCTAATCCCAAAATGAGAAGGTTCCTAATATAAATTCAAGGAAATAACGTGAATAAATGTGGCAACACTGTCATATCTGCATATTGATTTGATTGATTAATAAACAAAATTATAGTTATTCCGTGGTATTCATGTGTTATGTTTATTATTTCAAATAAACATGATAATAGGTAAATGTCTGCGTGTTATTTATTTTGGTTATGAATTACGTGAGAAAAATATAGCTAAATACACCGTTAAAAACATCTTGGGAAATGGCCAATGGGCCTGTCTAGTCATTTTTGTCAATAAAACTGATTTAATAATATGCTATGAACAAAAATAATATGCTACGGAGATTATTAGATTAGATTATCGGCTTTTGTTTCTTCCTTCTCAAGTTTTTGCTGCATTACTTCAAATTAAAACTGTGCGACAACAACAACAACAAAAATTATATGATTCATCGGCAATAAAATTCAACTGTTACAAGTGAACGGTTAAATTTAATTAAACGATTGCACTTTGTTTCATAGATCTGAGTTTAATTAAAATATTAAGACTTGTTACCTGTCACATAGTTACTTACAATTTTTAAATAGCTTTTTTTCAGTGTGATATTTCTTTACCTATTATTTAATATTGAATGCAATGTAGAGCAAGCTATACTAAGTGACATATAAATCCGAATACCTAGTTTAAATGGTATTATTTTAATAAAATTTTGTATAAGTACTTAATGAAGCATAATAAGTAAATGATAAAAATTTCAAAATGATTGCACTGCTTTAAAGCCCTTTGACCTTTAATAATGTGTGGATGCACCCTGATGTGCTTCGCATTCTCCAACGCGCCTAGGCATGCTTCTGATCAGGTGGTCAATGTCCTCCTGTGGTATCTCATTCGAGGCAACCACCAACTCCTCTCGAAGTGCTTCTAGAGTCTGAGGAGGACGTTGCAAATTGTGCAATCTCCTACCCATCATATCCCACACGTGCTCAATTGGGGATAAGTCGGGAGATCTTGGTGGGCATGGTAACAATGTGACATCATTATGTTGAAAGATTGTAACTCTTGCAACATGTGGTCGGGCATTATCTTGTTGGAAAGTTGGATCTGCCAGGGTGTCAAGATAGGGTAAAAGATGGGGTTCTAGAACTTCGTGGATATAACGCTGCGCGTTCATGTTACCTCTGATGAAGATTAAAGGTGACCTTGAACCATAAGCTATAGCACCCCAAACCATAACTCCAACAGTGTGATGAACATGTCTTTCAACAAAAAACTGTGGATTCCTCCTTTCACCACGTCGCCTTCTAACCCTGGCACGACCATCGAGCATGCCTAAACAAAATCGAGACTCGTCACTAAAGACAATACTGTTCCATTCCTGATCCCAGAGTGACCGTTGTCTGCACCACTCAAGGCGATTACGTCGGTGTTCTCGAGTTAAAGGGAGGACCCAGTGTGGCCGGTATGAAAACAAGCCTAAACTTCTCATTCGTCGGTAAACACTTCGCATGCCAATAGGTCTTCCGTGTTCTGCAAACCATTCATTTGCAATGGACCTGGTAGTGGAGAAACGGTCCCTTAAGGCGAATAATCTTAGGCGGCGATCTTCACGGTCTGTTGTTCTACGGCGGCGTCCAGTGCCCCTTGCTCTTTGCGTACGGCCTTCTCGAAGCCATGCCTGACAACACCTAACCACAGTGTCTGCACTTCTTTGCACTCTAACTGCAATTGCCCGAAAAGAAAGTCCAGCTTCCCGAAGTCCCACTATACGGCCCCTATCAAACTCACTAAGTTGACGAAATCGTACAGGTCTCCGTACTCTAGGCATCGTAACCGATCGTAAAGGATGTCAAGAACCGAAATCCGCCAACGTTGATTCTTTACTGCGACTGAAATATTCATTTTTAGAGCGTTAGTGAATTAAAAAAAAAGCAGTATAAAAACCGGAATGACCAACTGATAAGGCAGAAAATTTTTTCACTTGTTATTTACAGTAAGATAAATACATTCACCAACTTTTATTAAAATAAAACCATTTAAACTGGGTGTACGGATTTATATGTCACTTAGTATATTAATAACTACCCAATTGCTTGTTCTTTTTCAAGTTGCAGTGTTAAAACAGTTGGCTTATAAGGTCAAGAGCTATTCCGCTTCCCCTTTAACTTCTTTTAAATCCTGCAGCCCGATCCTGTGCGCAGCAGAAAAATCCGAATCCTCGTAGATCCATAGTACTCCCTCCCTGACCCGTATAATCAGCGGCGTTTGTAAAGGTCCACATAAACGGATTACGGGCGACGATGCTGTGTGCATCCGCTCAGAAAATGCAGTTATAAAAGGAGTTACTCGCTCAGCCTGCTCCTGCTCGTGTTGCAAAACAGAGAAGAGGGAATACAGGAAAAAGCGCTGTCTGCCCTTCCTCCACCTCTGGCTCCGTTCAGCGATACACGTCCACACTTCAACTGAACTATTAATTCAGGAGATAAAGGCCTAAAAGTCTGTCAGGTGTGAATAGCGCGACATCTTTGGTATCAAGTGACTCTATATTTCCTACGCGATGCTACAAGTTATCAACAATTTTTGCAATCATTTTGTTGGTTTTAAGGAAAGCAACTCGAGAGAGATCATTTGTTTTAAATTGAACGGGGAATTCAAAATTAATTTTTATTTGGCAAAAAACCATTGGCGTACCATTTTTTCTCAGAAGATATCGAAGTACGCACGCCATTGTTAAAGCTAAAAATTATTTTTGAATTGAAAAATATACAGGGTGCGGCAGAGAGGACGGACGTTTTTTTGATGGGTAGTACTCTCCGCATCAGTCTACAAGAGAGGTGGGGAGGGTGCCGTTTGACTCGTGAGATCCTAGCATTATTTTACCAGTTGCCGTTATGGAGCCTTGGATGGTGGAGCACCGCGTTTTCGCCTATGATTGTTTCGTCCGAAATAATGAGTCAGTCATCGTCGTATAGCGTGAGTTTCGTCGCCACTTCAACATTCATCGGAATGGAGCTGTTCCCTCTCGAAACACCATCCTTCGTTGGGTTGAATCACTTCGCAGGCGTGGTGAACTGATCAACAGAAGACCAAGAGGAGCGCCGCGAACAGTTCGAACTCCTAAAAATGTCGAACGCGTTCGACAGGTCTTTCTTCGCAGTCCGGCTCGATCTGCCCGGAAACATGCTGCTGCACTTCGCCTTAGTGATCGTTCGGTAAGTCGAATTTTGCATACGGATCTCCGCTGTCACCCCTACAAATTGGCCATTGTGCACAGTTACAGCCCGGAGATTATGCACAACGAATGAACTTCGCACGTGAGATGGAAGCACTGATCGATCAAAATGAGAATCTCTGCTTTTGTTTATGAGTGACGAAACCCACTTTCTCAAGCCACAAGCCCCGAACCCTGAACGAATTGAAGGGCGAAATTCGCGTGGAAGTCGCTCAAGTTGAGAGAGCGGTCTTGGAGAGAGTCTACGCGAACTTCCAAGAACGCCTCCAGCACGGCATCAACGATTTCGACCACCACATGCCTGATGTGATTTTCCACACTTGACTGTCTCAAATGCTATTTCCTTGTGATCCTGATTCCATCAATAAATTTGTTTTCGAGTAAAAATTAACTATATATGATTTTTTTAAAACCGTCCATCCTCCTTGCCGCACACTGTACCACTTTATTAACTTTCACTACGTACTGAACTTCTACAGCCCGAGTTTTGTAAGGAAACATTTATGGACCATAGTTTATAAAGCAAACTAACATTAATTTTTCAGGTAGATTCACACCTTTAAATATGCGCATATCATTAAGGAACACCCTGAATATATATATATATATATATATATATATATATATATATATATATACAAGTATATATAACTTGAGACGTGGTTATTGTCGTCTAGACCAGTTAGGTGAAAAATTAAAGCTTCCGCCTTTTGTTGGGTACTCCGACAAAATTTAAGCAAAGAGGACTCTTTATACTTTTTTTAATTCTCTCTTGCTTTCAATGGACTTTGCCATCATCATCAGGAGCTGCAATTACAATGATAACAGTAGCAACAAAAGTGTAAAATGAATTTAAATTGAATCAACTTACAGTAGTATGTGAGGATGTTGCTAATTGTTGTTTTCGTATAGGATGAGGGAAACGTCCAGTAACATGGTGAGAGCTGGATACATGGTACAATGGTTAAAATTATATAAAATATGACAAGACAAGTTAATGAAAGATTGAAAATTATTTAGAAAACATATTTAGAAGCCACTTGATGATTGCACAAAATGGTGGTCATGGAATAATGAATGAGATGAACCTTTGACAGAAAGCCGAAGGTTGTCAATGTCTGTGTTGAAAGATGGAACGAATTGTGGGCGTGTGCCAATACGTCGCCAAATCACTTCAGATGATGTGATTTTCAGAATGTTATGTAAGAAATTGTTAAACCGACCAGAGGCAGTTGAATAAAATATATTTTAATTAATGGGAATTTTAAATTAACAATTATTAATAAATCGTGAGAAGAGAATTATTAGATTTTGAGTGGAATGAAATTTGTTGGTGGAATCGGACAAAACACAGATTATATTTATGGTTGTGAAAAGTCAAAATTTGGGGAGATATGTAAGTTCTCCAATTTTTCGCAGTTTAGCAAATATGAGTAAATGACACTCAGTTGTTTAACATCTGTCTTTTTGTTGATACAGTTGTTATTCATGAAAATGTGGGACATTTCCAGGAATAAACGTTTGGAAAGGTGTTTTTCTTTATCAAGAACTTTGATACTTGTGTAATTCATTAACACAACAGGGCATTCTATCTCACGATTTATTAATAATTGTTAATTTAAAATTCCCATTAATTGAAATATAGTTTATTCAACTGCCTCTGGTCGGTTTAACAATTTCTTACATAACATTCTGAAAATCACATCATCTGAAGTGATTTGGCAACGTTTGGCACATGCCCACAATTCGTTCCATCTTTCAACACAGACATTGACAACCTTCGGCCTTCTGTCAAAGGTTCATCTCACTCATTACTCCATGACCACCATTTGGTGCAATCATCAAGTGGCTTCACGACGTAATGCTCTAATGTTTTTTAAATAATTTTTAATCTGTTTTTAACTTGTCTTGTCATATTTTATATAATTTTGACCATTGTACCATGTATCCAGCTCTCACCATGTTACTGGACGTTTCCCTCATCCTATACGTAAACAACAATTAGCAACATCCTCACATACTACTGTAAGTTGAGTCAATTTAAAGTCATTTTACACTTTTGTTACTACTCATTGTAATTGCAGCTCCTGATGATGATTGCAAAGTCCATTGAAAGCTAGAGAGAATTAAAAAAAGTATAAAGAGTCTTCTTTGCTTAAATTTTGTCGAAGTACCCAACAAAAGGCGGAAGCTTTAATTTTTCACCTATATATATATATATATATAAGCCTCTCTTACATGAAATTGTGTTTACAAAACTCGGCATCCTCAGAGGTCATAAAAATGGAAAACACATCTTCCCTGGTCATGTCAGGCAACTAAAAGAGCCCAAATGACGCCCTCAGGGACTAGCAAACCCGACTATACATTTCACACTTCATCGAACAAACAGTAGTCCTGTGCTGCTGTCTCTGTCTCTGTGGCTCCCTTGTCTCATTACAGTAATTAAGTTACCGCCCCCGCCCTTTTGGCGTACACTCTATTATTGATTCCGCTGACAGCAGTCCCCGTGTGTACCTACATGAATTGTTCGGTGATTTCTTATTATGTAATATTCATGAGATACACCCTCGCTGTTGCACTGAGGACCAGGGATTGTTATGTATTTAGGAAATTTACTTTCGTTTCTTGTCTGATATTTTCGCTTATTTGCTCATAATTAATTCGGTGCTGTTGCTCATCATCTCCCTCCTACTGAAGTTGAAACACTACTTTAATACTAATTTACTTTTCACCCGAAAATCAATCAAGTTCGTATTGTTGGGAATCGAACGCATATCTACAGGTTGTCACACTATCTCATACGTTATACGTAAGGGATAAATTTCCCTTTTTAAAGGCTAATAAAAAATTGTCTTGAAGTTTTAAAACGAATTCATTGAAGCAAGAATACACACAATATAGACGGATTTCATGTTTTAAAAACACTGGACAACAAATTTTAGTTTTTTAATTGTATCTTGTGGGAAAAGTGCACTTCTTTGTTAATTTTGGGGCGCTGAATCCAAAAATGACAATGAAATAAAAAAATTAGTTGCGGTTTAGAAAAAACTTTTTATTTTTAAGGATATATTAAAAAAACTAACAAGATTCATATACTTATAAGAATCACTATATGCGCTGTCTTTTTGCTGTTCTTTTATGGATCGTTTCTGGAGCATCTCTACCAAGAGTCCAACAGTAGTTTGTAAGCATGGAAGGATTCCACTTTCCCTGGTACCTTTTTTCCATTGTTGAAATATCCTGATGAAAATTTTCGCCGGGCTCATCACTTACGGCTCCGCAATTGTCAGGAAAAAAGCCCAGGTGTGAATGTAGAAAATATATCTTAAGAGACATATTACAGCCCATCTTTTGATACGATGACAGCATATTTTTGACAAGGGTTTTATAGTTGTCAGCTTTTCTATTTCCCAAGAAATTAGTGACCACCAGACGGAAATCATTCCAAGCAGTTTTTTCAATACCTGTTAAAGTGTTTTCAAACTGTATCTTTCAAAATATTTCGAATCTGTGGCCCAACAAAAATACCTTCTTTAACCTTTGCCTCACCTGGTCTTGGAAATTTCTGACGCAGGTATTGAAAAGCTGACCCATCTCTATCTAATGCCTTGACAAAGTTTTTCATTAGGCCCAACTTGATATGCAGTGGTGGTAATAAAATTTTTTTCGAATCTACTAATGGCATATGCTGTACATTTTTTTGACCTGGCTCTAGGAATTGACGAACAGGCCAGTTTTGTCTGGTGTAATGAAGTGCCTTTGCCCGACTGTCCCATTCACACAAAAAACAGCAAAACTTTGTGTAGCCTATCTGCAGCCCAAGTAAAAGTGCAACAACTTTCAAATCGCCACAAATGTGCTCATCGTATTTTATGCATGCCAACAGGTACTTCATATTGTCATATGATTCTTTCATGTGAACTGCATACCCTACAGGAAGAGATGGTAAAATATTTCCAATATGCAATAACACTGCCTTTAAACTCAATGTTGAACTGTCTATAAACAATCTCCATTCTTCTGGGTTATAGTTTATATTTAAAGCCGCCAGTAAGCCGTTAATGTTACTGCAGAAAACCAAGTTATTCTCCATATTGAAAAATGGTTCTAAGTCTTTGTGGCGTTTACGAAAAACACATACCGAAACATCGTCTTCTAACAAGTTCCACTGCTGCAGTCTTGATCCAAGTAACTCTGCCTTACATTTTGGAAGTTCTAAATCTCTTACAAGATCATTTAATTCTGACTGTGTTATTTTGTGCGGTTGGTGGCATGACATGCTCGGTATAAAATCAGGATCTCTTGACGTTGATGGGATATCTTCTTCCTGACGAATCACTCGATCGCCATGATCTGATTCGTTTTCTGATTCGCAAGTGTAGGATTCTGGGGGTTTTGGAATAGGATTTTCGTCACTGTGAGGCACAGGTCTCATCGCAGATGGTATGTTTGGGTAGTTAATTACCGATTTTTTTTCTTGGACATACCTGTGGCTTGTCCAACACAAGGTACCATGCAAAAGTAACAATCATTAATATGATTTGTAGGCTCTCTCCAAACCATTGGGACAGCAAAGCGCATAGATCGTTTTTTGCCATTTAACCAGCTCCCCAGACTTGAAGCACATGTATTACATCAGATGTGAGGTGCCCACTGTTTGTCTTGATCACCTAGTCTACAACCGAAATAAAGCTGATATGCCTTTGTTATTAGTGGAGTAATAGACCGTCTCTGAGACGCAAAAGTCACATCACCACACACGTAACAAAACTGATCTGGATTGTTTACACACTTTCGAGACATCTTGCATGAACGCTGTCAGCCAACTGAGGAAAAAATGGCTAATATAAAACAATATAATGTACACGTATGTATAACGTAACACAATCATGCCGATTACATCATCTTTCCTTGCCGAATATAAAAATGTAGCACGTGCTTTCTTGTGAATTACAGTATATTAACACTGTCACAGCAGGAACACATATAATTACCGTATCTCTAAAACTTGAACTAATATTGAAAAAATAAGTTTCATTCCGGTTTTAGCACATTAAAGATAGTAATATTTTGTTGATTTTATTTGGGATATTTTTTGGCTGTTGATCAGTGAAATTATATTGTCGAGGTGCCTTCCATTTCGGTCGAAACACTGCTGCAATGCCGTCTTCATGTGGTTAAAAACTGCTGAACATAATACAGCTGTAATTCCTCTAATTTCTTCCCATATTTTTTTGTTTTTAATGCTTTCAAAGTCCTATGCCGATTAACATAAACTTTACTGTTAAGGTATCCCCACAAAAAAGTCCAATGGGGTGAGGTCTGGAGACCTAGCTGGCCAGTTTACGTCTACAAAGCGAGAGATGACCTTTTCCAGGATGTTACTTCCCGCATAATCTAGGGAATCCTTTGAATTGACGGCACTCGTTCATTGGGAGGGGTCCAAGCTGGAGTTGGCAGCAAAGATGTTGGCAAGCACTTCCGTCTTTGCCTTTGAGTCGGTTAGAATTGTTCCATCTTGGCACGTAAGTGGTGGAACGCGGCTCTTCAAAAAGATCCTTTAAGGGCCAATTTCACCAACATTAATATTTAACGGTCACTTGGACCAATAGGAAAAGACCTTATCGAAATGCAATTGGACAGAAGGTGTCAAAGGTCTCTGAATATCAGTGATTTGTATTGAAATATTGAATGAAATCGTGAAAATTCGACTGTATTATAAACAAGACCACTTTTTGATTCCAACATGATGCTTTTGTACAGAAAAAACAGGACAACTTTCATGTATTTTGATATATGTTATAGGTTTACATTTAACAATCCGTTATCCCCTCAGCGAATGGGAATGCGGCAAATAATAGGTCGATTTTCTAGCTGTTAAATTTGGCAGCAGATTTGGACGTTTGTTAATGCATGGCACTCTCGAATTTCCCAACTTCAATATACTGAAAGTTATCATTACATACCTGTTGAATAGTGTGGATTTGTCTGTATTTTGCAAGAAAATAGAATGTAAAATACATTCCATCCAATTCCTCATCTTCCTTTACATCATAATAGTAATCATTTATTAATTTACGGGTTAATGAATTTCTTCAAAGCAATAAAAACATCATGTCCTCTCCATCCTAAAAGACAGATAATATGTGTAAAACGTGTCAATCCCTACATCTCCCTGATGCATAATGCAATTATTATGGACATAGATAAAAAATTATGAAAAATGTTTCACAGATAATGGCTTTTAAGTCCAAAAAAACAAAAAACTAGTAATGTTCATTGCCAGCGCTCAGTACGAACGACCGCTATTGCGTTGCAACATTACCCAGTGCTTAATTTATACATCGTGCTGGTCTATGGCATTGGAAACCGCTTCGTTATTATTTTTTCTGGACTCGACATCAGTTTGCCCTTTCTCAACAGTGAGGCTTTGTAAGGTTCTGTGTGCCTTGATCTTCTGTCGACGAGCAGTCGTTGAACCCTGGTTTAGGCACCCAGGGCCGTCTTCAGGCTGGAGCGTGAGTAAAAAGTTTTGGTTGAATGAAAATAATATAATAATGTACAAATATACATGCCTAAAATATCTGTCTGGACGGACTCAGCACTAAATGTGTCAGCGTTTCACCTGGCGTGTGAAAGTTTATTGAACGTATTAAAAAAATCCACTTATGAATATGGAACACAACTTTGATACATACATTGTTTTTCTTTTTAAAACTCACACTGCACTTTTTCTGTATTTAAAGAAGGTGTTCAAAATGTCGTCCTCCACTTTCCACACAAGCTTCATTACGACGAGCCCAGTTTCTTCTTACTCTAGGTCCTCGAAGTTATCCATTTATATATAATTTGTTCGCGAAGTTGTGCTTCAGTTGTTATCTGACCAGCCTTATAAACCATCCCTTTAAGTTCTCCCGAATACCAGAAGTCCATCGGATTGGGGTCAGGAGATCTTGCTGGCCATTTTCGAGGATCACGAGCATTTCGACCGATCCAGCGATTTGGATAATGTTCATTCAAATACTGAATGACGCCTCTAAAAATGTGTGGTGGTGCCCCGTCTTGAAGAAACCAGAAATTCTGTCTCTGTTGTAATGGCATGTTGTCTAAGATCTGTTCCAAAAGGTTAAGCTTTACCGTAAACTAACAACATGTCGGCGAACTCTTGATTCGAGGACATTGTAAATAAACATGACGACGTACGCGAACAATAACTAACCACCGTTTGCGGTCGATTGCCGGTTCGATAAGAGTGATGAATGACCGACGCGCTGTTGTCATGTGTGTTTTAAATATTTAATTTAACGAAACTTACTTACTGACTACAAATTTTGGCTTAACTTAGTAAAACTTAACGCCATTTATTTGTTAATTACCCAATTTAAAAACGTTTTAGATTAGGTTATAAAAATTAGTAAGATTGTGGTCGATATAAAGCACTTAAAGTTGTAAACTATAAAGCCATTTAGACCAAAATGTATTGACTTTTGGATCATGGGTCATATAACTTTTTTGACTCCCCTATTAGCCATTTCAATAAAGACTACCATAGCGAAAAACGGATTTCAAACAAAAACTACGGCTTCATAGCACTCCAAATATCAGAAATTCGCCTCCATATAATTATTAATCAAGGAACATAAACAGCCTCAATAAAAGCAAAAAATTTAGAACTATAATTTTAAAGTTATAAACGGCAATCACAATACGAATTTCCAGAAACCCGAATCATAAAATGTATTCCATAAAATCAACTATGTAGCATCAAGACTCTTGATGAAGTTGATACTCTATGATTAGAATCTCAGATCTGGATGATAAATGCATTTTATTGCTTGATAGGCCTTGTAATTTATTTTTATACTGCTATGAATGTATAAAACGTCAGGTGGAGTGCGCGTTTACGAGTCGAAGGTTTCAAGCGGTAACAAGCTGAACAAATGGAAGGAAAAGCTGAATAAGGGCTAACAGTGTCAAACATTTCCAACATTTAAGCAACATTGAAAAAGTTTCTAAGTTCAGAATATCCCTAGAGATAGACGAAACAGACCGCGTACTGACAAAACATGACATTCATCTCGTCACTCTCAATTCAGAAAAGAAAGATTATTTTCGTCACATCTGACCGTAGTTCTAGTTCCATGGCAGAAGCAGAGTCTCATTCTAAGAACACAGCACAGAAAAACTCATAGAAGTTGTTTATGTCACAGCTTTGGCTCGAAATTTTACGTTTTGGAAGGCAAGTTTTGCCACTTCTTGTCCATAGAAAAAAGTGGTAACCGTCAGAATACATGGTTAAAAGATCATAATTTTCCTCAAACAGCGTTGTTGCTTCTTGATAACGCTTCCGGTTATCCGTCTGAAGAAGAACTAACAACTGAGGATAAATGCATCACTGCAATGTTTCTCCCGCCAAATTGCACTGCACTGTTTCAACCGATGGACCAGAATATCATTCAGTTTGTCAAGCAAGACTATAAGGAAAACCTACTTCTGAGAGCCGTATCAAAAGACCAACCAATAGAAAAAACTTTAAAAGAATTTAATATGAAAGACTTGGTTTTTGCTCTTTGTCAGTCGTGGAATGCGTTACCGTCATTAACTACTAAATCGTCTTGGAAAAAGTTATGGCCAGATTTAGTCACCACTCCTAGCAACGTTCCACAAATCAGTGTTACTTCGGAAGTTATAGAATAAGTCGCTACTGAAACACAGATAAGTCCGGAAGATTTGGAAATCTGGTGCCGTGGAATGGATAAAGAGGAAAATGTTTTTCATGAAATGTCTGACGAAGAGATTATAAAAGAGGTTTCTAATTATACAACAAGCAATCAGGCAAATAACGATGACGTGATTGCAACTGATCCACAAGTCACAGCGCAAGACGCAATTAACGCCTTTGAGCGAGGTTTACAATGGGCTGAAGAAAATGGTACATCCTAAAACGAACTTTTACTTTTGAGAAGACTGAGGGACAAAGCTCTGATCTCGCGTTATAACAACCTTAAACAAACAAAAATTGTTGAATATTTCCAAGCTTCATAATTTGATAAATTCATTAATGATTTTGATTAATAATTGTTGATTATTTTGGTACATATGTATGCTTAATTTTATAATAAAACGTAAGCTCTCTATTGTTATTTAATTTACTAAATTCGACATACATAAACTATGTATGATTTGCACTTCAAAGTACATACATATACATACATAACATATACAGGGTGTCCTCAAAGTTGGGGTTGTCCTTTTCAGAAACAACTACCCTTGAAATAACAAAGGCAATGTGTAGTGAAACGAGGGCGACCAAGTAAAAAAAAAATAAAGGAAAAAGTACTCACTCTCCAGTTGACGAGAAGGGCTAAGTACGTCTCTGCCCGAAATCATACCGCTCCAACAGAAAACGATATCAACTGATGCGCTACCGAGCAGACGCAGGCGGTGGTGCAGACCACGAACAGAGGTAACAAATATGACGGCGTTGCCGCGTTTTCAGTTTTTAGGTAAACGTACTTTATAGGTATTGTTCGAAGTTATCGCCGTTTGATTCAAAAACACAGGTGCGTGCACGACGTAGCCAAGCATCGGTGCAGGCTTTGAGAATGGAGTCCCTCCCCCGAATGAAAGCACCAGCTTGTTCAATTCTGAGACGAAGTTTGTCAACCGTATGCACTTCAGTTTTGTACACTAAGCGTTTCATTTCTACCCAAAGAAAAAAATCACATGGTGTTAAGTCTGGAGATCGCGGAGGCCACGCTACGGGTCCATTACGTCCGATCCACCTATTCGGAAATAACACTGGTCAACGCTGGTTTTGCCACACGAACTTTGACAGCTAATTTTGTTTTATCAGTCTACCCTCATTATTACATGACAGCTGTCATATGTCTATTAGCCTCATATTTGTTGTGATACGGTAATACTCATAACTAGTACTACGTTGTTGAATTTGAACACTTTTTTGTGATTTATTAACCCTGTGAATATGTCGAGGAAGTGTAATAATGATCCTAACTCTTTTTGTTATGTCTGCGGAGAACTAACATTCAAAAAACATCGCCCATCAAGACAAATCCTGGGCCCCTCATGTCTGTTGCATAACGTGTGTGAACAATTTAACTGACTGGAAGAAAGGTGCACGACCTATGCCGTTTGCTGTACCCATTATATGGACTGAACAGCGAGATCACGTTTCAGATTGCTATTTTTGTCTCACTGACATAAAAGGTATAAATTACAAAAAAAAACACAGTTATTTACCCTAACTTATCTTCGACTATAAGACCAGTCTCTCATTGTAAAAAATTGCCAGAACTAATACCAGTTGCAACTACGTCTGTTGAGAACCATTCACAACCGTCCACTTCAGGTGAATGTGTTGACGAGGACGATGACTTTGAGTTAAAAGGAATTGTAAACGAGCCACATTTGATAACTCAAGGAGACCTAAATGATTTGGTTCGGGATTTAAATTTGTCAAAAAAGCAGTCAGAATGGAATTTGCTACATCATAATACAAAAGTTAGCTATTTTCGAAACCGTGATCAACACTTCAGAACGTATTTTTCTCAGGATGGAGATTTGGTGTTTTGCAATAACATAAATGAGATTATGAAAATGTTGGACATAGATTTTGATCTCTCTCAGTGGCGTTTATTCATTGATTCTTCGAAAGCAAGTCTAAAAGCAGTGTTATTGCATAATGGAAATAAGCTTCCGTCTGTACCTCTGACCCATGCTGCAAATATGAGAGAAACCTATGAAAATATGAAACTTTTACTTGAAAAAATAAATTACAGTACATATTCCTTCAAAATCTGCGGTGATCTTAAAGTTGTTGCACTATTACTTGGACTTCAGCTGGGTTATACAAAGTTTTGCTGCTTTTTATGTGAATGGGATAGCCGAGACAGAACTAATCACTATATAAAAAAACATGGCCTACGCGTGCATCGTTAGTTCCTGGGCAAAAAAACGTAAAGTATTTACCCATTGTACAGCCAACTAATGTGCTTCTACCACCATTGCATATCAAATTAGGATTAATAAAAAAATTTGTGAAGGCAATGGATCGCAATGGGAGTGGATTTTTGTATCTAAAAGAAAAATTCCCTAAAATAAGTGATGCAAAGATAAAAGAGGGTATTTTTGTTGGCCCTCAAATTAGGGAGTTAATAAAAGATTCAAGATTTGAAGAAAAATTAAGCGATTTAGAAACATCTGCATGGAAGGCTTTTAAAAATGTTGTTGCAAATTTTTTGGGTTACCTCAATAGTGACAGCTACAGAGAGTTGGTTAGCGAGCTATTATTGTCAAATCAAGCATTGGGTTGCAACATGTTACTTAAGATCCATTTTTTAGACTCGCACCTGGATTTTTTCCTGACAATTTAGGGGCTGTCAGCGACGAGCACGGTGAGAGGTTCCATCAGGACATTTCTAATATGGAAAAGCGGTACCAGGGCAAATGGAGCCCAAATATGTTTGCAGATTACTGCTGGACAATTAAAAGGGACCAACCAGAAGCTAAATATTCAAGAAAATCTTAGATTATTAAGTCATTTATAAAAAAAATAACTTTTGATTTACGAGATCTGTGTTTTTTCTTAATATTTTAAATTACTCAATAGAATAAAATCCTTGTCTAGCAAATTTTTTTTAACTGTTTATTTATTCTTACAACAACCAATTAAAGTAAAAAATATCAAAAAAGTCCGTGTGGCACGACAAAGTTAAAATTTTTTGAATTATAATTCATTCAAAAACTCACGCACTTCGCGTCTAAAACGGGGCGGTGCACCATCGTGCAGAAACCACATTGATTGTCTTACACTTAATGGCACATCTTCTAACAAGGAAGGCAAGATGTTGCGTAAAAAGTCTAGGTATTGCATCCCGTACAATCGATTTGGGAGAATAAATGGTCCAATGAGCCGTTCACCATGCCAGCCCAAACATTCACCGAACGTGTTTGTTGAAAATGTGCCCGACGGACAGCGTGCGGATTTTCTACTGACCAAACATGAGTGTTGCGAAAGTTATTCACCCCACTACGCGTGAACGTAGATTCGTCTGTCACCAATATGCACTTCAAAAAGTCCGGATTATTGTCATGTTGATGCAACAACCACTCACAAAACCGCACTCTTGCTGGAAAATCGTCAGGTTGAAGGGCTTGTACACGTTGGACGTGAAACGGATACAGCCCCTCTTCACGCAGCGTTTGCCAAACTTTAGTTTTTGATACTTGCACTTCTCTAGCCACGTCCCTAGTGCTTGTTGAGGGATTCTCGTCTACGCGATTACCTCTACACGCGTGACCGTAACCGTCGGTTGAAGGTTGCATACTGACCTGACACACTGACCCCGACCCAGTTCTGTCGTCGGGTTGAGCCAGTGACCTTGTACCACTCGGTGATGTCGCAGGTCGCGGCTACAGGACGGTATTCAGATATTTTTGATGTTGCAGAGCCCTTTATCTCGGTTCCCTTAAGGCATTGGTGTATATGGTACTAAGAAAAATTGCTTCTGTTTTCAAGATCTACACGTCGTGTAAAGGAAAACCCCAACTTTTCGGACACCCTGTATAATCTTACCATTGGATATGTAATTTGTCGGATTACAAGGTACTCTTTTGTAAGAGGCTAAGAGGCAGTGCTCTATAATCCGACAAATTCGATAATCCGACACTGCCCTGCATAATGTTTGTCGGATTACCGGAGGTCCACTGTCATTGTGTTTCAAAATGATTTAGCCTTGAAATCATTAGTCTCAAATACAGACTGTATCTGGCCCTCAGTAAGTAAAGATAAATATTCAAGTTTATGTCGTGTTGCGTTACTTAGTTTAACCTATTTGAGTGAATCTTCTTTTTCAAACATGAAGTTTATTAAAAACAAATACCGTGACCGACTTACAGATGAACATTTGGATAATTGTATTCAAATGGCGGTATCAAATTATACTCCAAACATTAAAAAAATTGTCAGTGAGTCTTAGCGTCAGGCTTCTCATTGTACCCGCATTGTTTATATGGACATGTTTTGGTTAAAAATAGTGCGTTAACTTTATCATAACTATAGCTTGAATATACGTACGACGGATTGGCAATAGTTATTTACCTAACAAGTGCGGAAAGTGATACTTTTCCGCACGCGACGGCAGCCGTCAAGGGCGGAAAAGACAACAAATTAAATAAAAATAACAATTTTTAAGGTAAAAGAACAGTTATTTGGATTATGAAGACTCATGTGTCCGGAAAAGTACTACTTTCTTCAAGCAGATGCGTGTTGAAAGTGACGCCGGTAGAAAAAACAATTTAAATACTTGTAGTCCCGCTTCACGCAGGATGTTATTGATTTAGGTGATTTAACTTTAACTGGTGAGACGTATCTCGAATTCGCGATGTTGCGCGCTCATGTACGGGAAGTAAAAATAGCACCAATGGACAGTTAGTTGTAATTCTGTTAGACGCAGCCAACTTTTGTGTGTTTTATATGATCATCAAAATGCACATTGCATATTCATGGACGAGTCAGTATTTATTCAGTCCACTCGCACACAGGCACACATCAGGGGAAAGAGACATAATGCTGATGGAAAAGAGATGGAGACAAACAGGAGTTCGCCATAGGCGCTCGATCGGTGTGCCTTTTCACCTTATGTCCGGATTGTCGCAGCATTAAAAGTGAATTTTTCTAACCACTAAGGTTCGATTTGACTTTGACGTACATCCTGTATTTCTGGGTCCTAAAACATCGATATTTGTAAAAGTATCCGCATCCACCTATTATTTATTTATCGTCTAGATCATTGATTCCCAAAGTGGTCTATATCGACCCCTAGGGCTCTATGACAACCTGCAAGGGGTCTACGTCAGCGAAAAAAAATTTGGGGGTCCATGAAATGAATATGGGGGTCCACGATAGTGGATCTCAACACATACACTGATAGTACCTATTTACTTACATCATACTATCTTATAATATCAAAACATCTACATTATTTATAAAAGTACCTATGAAGTGAAAAATTTATTATATATGTTTATAAAATTGTGTAAGTTTTAGGATGTTGGTATTCGCTTTGTGGCCGCAATACTTTTTGAACTTGTAAAAACCTGAGAGTCGCAGTCTCAGAGCTTCGCTACCTTGCAGTGACTTGTTCAATTCGTCACTATATAAATACGAGTGTGGGACAAATACGTTTATTCGTTTCCTGAATTTTGAAAAGGAAAGTGCTAAGAAAATATTTTAAAAAATATAAACAGATAGTATATCACACAAATTATAGTGAGTTAGTGTTATTTTGTTTGAGAGTGCTGGAGAAAGGTAAGTACATTATTTTTTATTAAATTTCAGTTTTGTACTCGTAGTTAGCAAAGATAGATAAATTACGCCAATCATGACTTTAGTTATTAGTAGTTAAATATTCAATCATGCAAAATTACACGAGTACTCCTCAATAGTTTCTTTTTGAAAGTTTTAGCAATCGCTAATATAATTACAGTGCAATCTCCGTAATTCGAGCTAATTGTTGCAAGAAGATGTTCGAATTATGGAATGTTTTCGGAGAAATCAAAAAATATTTTTAATATACAGCTGCTGGTTTTTCTGTCTTATTTAAATAATTTAATTTTGCCCACAGATGACTGATGCCATGTCCGAATCCAAAAAGAAATGAAGACAGTACAGTGTTGATTATTTGAAATTTGGCTTCATTCCATCATTGCCGGACAAACAGTCGCCTATGTGCCTTTTATGCAACAAAGTTTTGGGCAATGACTCTATGAAACCATCTAAACTGCAAGATCATCTAAGAAGATGCCACCCTGATAAAACAGACAAAGATTTGAAATACTTTCAAACACTCAAAGATAATTTTCAGAAGAGACCTACACTGGACAGAATGTTCGCTTCGACGTCACAAAGAAATGATGATGGTTTGCGGGCATCTTACAATATCTCGTTACTTATAGCAAAATCCGGAATACCGCATACTATCGGAGAGAAGTTAATTTTGGCAGCCGTTTAAGAGGTTTTAAAAACTGTTTTACACAAACCTGCATATGATATCATTAAAAGAATTCCCTTAAGCAACAATACTGTTGAAAGACGTATTGATTAAATGAGTTCTGATATTGAAAGCTTCTTATGTAATTATTTGCAAACGACCCATTTCTCTATACAACTGGACGAGTCAACTTTACCTTTATGCAGCATTATTATTGGCATATGTTCGTCTTATTATGAATCAAGAAATCTACGAAGAACTGCTCTTTGCAAGAACTTTGATAACCGACACTAAAGGTGAATCAATATTTCATGTTTTGAAGGATTACTTCATTGAAAAAGCAATTCCTTTATCAAATATAATATCAGTAGCTACAGATGGAGCACCTGCCATGGTTGGACGTTATCGTGGATTTATAAGCTATTTAAAACAAAATGTGTCAGGGGTGTTAGCAATACATTGCGTCATCCATCGACAACATTTAGTTGCAAAAAATTTGAGTGTTAGATTGCATGAATCACGTCATGTAGTCATTGATGCAGTAATCCGAATCCGAAGCAACGCGTTGAATACGCGGTTATTTGCGCAGTTGTGTGAAGAAAATGACGAACACTTTCATCAATTACTCCTTCACACTGAAGTACGCTGGCTGTCGAAAAGCTTATGTTTGACAAGATTTTTTGCACTTTTTGAGACTATTTTAGAATTTCTGGATACTAAAGATAAAATTTTAAAAGAAAATTTAAAGAAGAGGAAAACAGACATCGCCTATTTAACAAATTTGTTTACAAAATTTAATATGGTTAATTTGCAATTAAAAGGCGACAGTTTAAATTTGATTAAAACAAAGTCCATCTTATCAGCGTTTCTTGCCAGAATTAAAATAATGAAGCAAAATATTGGACGGAGCGAATTTTCTCAGTTCCCCAATTTGTCACAGACAACCTGCCAGGAAGACGACGTTTCTACTCACGTTCAACATTTAAATGCCCTCTATTCAGATTTTGAATCTTGGTTTGAGGATATTTTGACTATGGTAATACCACCGTGGATAATTAATCCATGTGGTGACATAGAAGAAACGAATGTCATAATACAAGAGGAACTGACTGAACTAAGTACAAACGAAGAACTTAAGGTTCAGTTTAAAAACGGATATCAGCAATTCTGGCTGCTAAACAACATACCCGTTACTTATCCCGTATTATGGAATATAGCGAGGAAATTTTTAATTTCCTTTCCATCGTCATACCTAGTGGAAAGGCGCTGTTACCAATCTCCTAACGAAAAACAGAAACAGACTGGACATCATTAGCCGAGGAGATTTAAGATTAACCCTTATAGAAAATATTTTTTTTTTAATTATTCTGAAAATTCAAGGATAGGTACACACTAAAATTCGTTAATTTTTGCCTATTTTTAGATAACTTAAACGTATAAGAAGCGGAATTTAATCAAACTAATAGTGAAATTATTGTAGAACATACGTTTATGTTATAATTAATTAATAAACGAGCTCGCTTATTGTACTATTTTAAGTAAAAAACTTTTTTTTTATTATTTTTCACTTTTTATCCCTCTTATTTTTTTTTCAATGCGGGCACTTATTCCCAATGCGGGCACTTATTGGTCAGACACCTGTTTATTTAATCTTACATATATTTTACATAACAGATAGAAAATTTTATTTTGAGTAGTTTTAATTTAAATTCAATTAATAAATGTATAAATTAACATGTGTTTTTAGTTTAAGTTTTTAACACTAAACTTCACTACCGTTAGAAATTTACAGGAAATCAATATCAGGTAAGTAGGGGGTCCACCCAACACGGAAAAACATGGCAAGGGGTCTACGACACAAGAAAGTTTGGGGAACTCTGGTCTAGATATTATAAGTCAGAATCAAAAATATTTATGAAAATATATCTAGAAACATTGTTTTATTTTCTTGTTATTTCTATTATTATAACACGTCAGGATATCAATTGGTTGTAAAGCAGTGGCGACGCGTGACTAAGTAAATCCTTTTAGTCAAATTTCTTCTGAAGGTAGTACAAAGTAATCTAATGTACCTAATAAAGTCTACTTTTAGTTTTAAATCAATAAATTTTCAAAACTACTGAACTGAATCTTATGTATTTTACATCATTATAAAGGGAATTGAAAGACCTTTAAAATAAGGTATCACTCGACCCCCCTTTCCATTTACGATTTTAGGGTTAGTGTCACCCCCGCCAAGGGGGCTGCACGTGTCAACGTGATTTTTTGCCAAACTTGTATCGCCCTCGAAAACAAAATCGACGGGTCTGAGCGTTTTTCCGAAAAACAAACTGAGCTGACAGTAAATGCGTCTGTTTCGTTTTCGATGCGCCACCCTGTATGTTTCATGAATATCCTACCAAATATAGTAAACAACTGACTCACCAACTTCTCTAATTTTAAATATGGTGAATGGGCGCGCAGCACATTTGTTAAGAAATGACACCGAAAGTGTTATATGAATTGATAAAGGCAGAGATTTCAAATGGAAGAATAAAAATTGTCATCAAGTAAGTTGACTCTGTACTTCTTACACAACGCTGTCATCACTTCGTAAATGATAATGTTTGGTACTAGTTAGTTCTTCTAAGAAAAAAGTTAGCTACGAGCATGTATAACAAGAAATTAGAGGACCTTCCTCTCCCGCCAAGTCGATTTTTGGCGATTCCGGGGCTGGTTCAGTTTTTTCCGAAATTTAGAGTTGAAGGTTTTGTAGCGGCCACATTGGCAGACAACTTAGTGCAACTCAGCGTGTAGAGCCAAAGTTCAAAGATAAAGAAAAGAAAAATGCTTAAGCAATATTTAAGATTTCCACTTAATAATATACTAAGTGGCATATAAATCCGAACACCCAGTTTAAATGGTTTTATTTCAATAAAATTTTGTATAAGTACTTAATGAAGCATAATAAGTAAATGATAAAAAATTCAAAATAATTGCACTGCTTTAAAGCCCTTTGACCTTTAATAATGTGTGGATGCACCCTGATGTGCTACGCATTCTCCAACGCGCCTAGGCATGCTTCTGATCAGGTGGTCAATGTCCTCCTGTGGTATCTCATTCCAAGCAACCACCAACTCCTCTCGAAGTGCTTCTAGAGTCTGAGGAGGACGTTGCAAATTGAGCAATCTCCTACCCATCATATCCCACACGTGCTCAATTGGGGATAAGTCGGGAGATCTTGGTGGCTATGGTAACAATGTGACATCATTATGTTGAAAGAAGTCTATTGTGACTCTTGCAACATGTGGTCGGGCATTATCTTGTTGGAAAGTTGGATCTGCTAGGGTGTCAAGATAGGGTAAAAGATGGGGTTCCAGAACTTCGTGGATATAACGCTGCGCGTTCATGTTACCTCTGATGAAGATTAAAGGTGACCTGGAACCATAAGCTATAGCACCCCGAAACCATTACGTCGGTGTTCTCAAGTTAAAGGGAGGACCCAGTGTTGCCGGTCATCTCATTCGTCGGTAAATACTTCGCATGCCAATAGGTCTTCCGTGTGCTGCAAACCATTCATTTGCAATGGACCTGGTAGTGGAGAAACGGTCCCTTAAGGCCAATAATCTTAGGCGGCGATCTTCACGGTCTGTTGTTCTACGGCGGCGTCCAGTGCCCCTTGCTCTTTGCGTACGGCCTTCTCGAAGCCATGCCTGACAACACCTAACCACAGTGTCTACACTTCTTTGCACTCTAACTGCAATTGCCCGAAAAGAAAGTCCAGCTTCCCGAAGTCCCACTATACGGCCCCTATCAAACTCACTAAGTTGACGAAATCGTACACGTCTCCGAACTCTAGGCATCGTAACCGATCGTAAAGGATGTCAAGAACCAAAATCCGCCAACGTTGATTCTTTATTGCGGCTGAAATATTCATTTTTAGAGCGTTAGTGAATTAAAAAAAAGCAGTATAAAAACCGGAATGTCCAACTGATAAGGCTGAAAATTTTTTCACTTGTTATTGACAGTCAGATAAATACATTCACCAACTTTTATTAAAATAAAACCATTTAAACTGGGTGTTCGGATTTATATGTCACTTAGTATAGTATGTGCATATAGTATGAATATTTTGTAATAATATGCTTATTTATAATTGATTATTCACTACAAAGAAAACAGATTTCTTATACGAATTTATTTATTTCCTGGCACACCTAAATTTTATTATAAATTTCCTAATGATACATTGCTTAAAAAATAAAAGTGGAAGATTTTAGACCATAGTCATAAATCATATTTCTTGCTTATCTCAGTTCTTTACACAGGGTGAAATATTTCACACTTCCATCAAAAATAAAAATAGACTCAACCCTGCAAAATGAAAAAAATTACCATATACAGGGATTGTCCCCAAAGTAATAGGACTCATTTTCTTCCGGCATGACTGTACTTCGGCTGGTCAGTTGTCATGTTCACATGTGTGAAAGTGTTTTTTCATAGATTTTATTAGTTTGTGTGTTTTTGACTTTTGAATACTCAGTTTACTTGTTGATTTAATTGTTGTGTTGATTGTTCTTGTGCGTCCTAAATATGGCTCTTTGGAGACCTTGGGAAAATGCTCCAAGCCACGAGGAGATGGTTGATGAACCTGTGTAGGCAGAATTCTTTCATAAAGATTTAGAGGAACAGACCCAAAGAGTAATCCTAAATATGTATGATTGTCTGAAAAACGAAAATCCAGATTCCTCGCAAAATCAAATTTTAAACAGAATTTGTATCCTGACAAAAATCAGTCGGTCTACCATTTATCGGGTTATAAAAAGGGGAGATGTAGTCAACCATTCCTTCCACAGAAAGCGCATAGGGCAACAATTAAAAAGAATAGACGTGGGTTTTCAGGAAGATATTCGTCGTATAATATACGGATTTTATAAAGAAAATTTGGTTCCCACGTTGGAAATGATACGGGATAAATTAAAAGATTATCCTGAAGATTTTTATAATTACAAATGCTTAGGCTCACTGCACTGTATTGTAAAATTGTGTGGTTTTCAATACAAAAAATTAGATAAAAGAATGGTGATTATGGAGTCGTCTCGAATCGTTGAATTGCGCCAAGAATTTTTGCACAAAGTTAAAATCTATAGAGAGCAGAAAAGAAATCTGATTTACCTGGATGAAACGTGGTATGATACCCATGATGTTGTGCAGTACGGCTGGGTTGACGACAGCAACAAGTGCATTTTAAATGCACCATGCAACCGTGGAAAACGAATCATTATTCTCCATGCTGGCAGTGAAAATGGATTTATACCTAATGCCTTGCTGTTATCTGCCAAAAATATCAAAGAATCATGTGCCGACTATCATGAGGACATGACCTCCGACTTATTTGAAAAGTGGATAGAGCAGCAGTTAATACCAAACATTTCCCCAAATTCAGTGATTATTATGGACAATGCGCCATACCATTCCCGACAGAAAAACAAAATTCCGAATACAGGCACAAAAAAACAAGACATTATTGATTTTATGAAGGATAAGGGAATGGAAATACCACAAAAATCAACCAAAGCCATATTATTGGATCTTATTAAAAGACAAAAATTTGAAAAAGAGTATGTTGTTGACAATCTGCTTCAGCAAAATGGCCATGAAGTATTACGTCTACCTCCCTATTACTGCATTTTTAACCCGGTTGAGTTGGTCTGGGCTGCTTTAAAAAAAAAGTAAGAAAACATAATCAGACCCCTCAATTAAGTGAATCGCTATTGGCCACAATAAGAGATGCAGTATCTCATATTGCTGCCACAGACCTATGGAAGCAGTGTTCTAGGCATATTATTGAAAAAGAAAATGAATATTGTGTTTTGCCTCCTGTAAATCCCGTTGTAATTCCTCTACAAGATGACTCTAGCGACAGCTCCGAAGGCAAGGATGATATATAAATACCTATAATGTAAGTCTTTATATACCTTTTTATATACCTACCTGCTATGTAAATATTTGCCTATGTCAAACGTTGGAATTCTGTAATTTTTCCATTTCTTAACTTTCAGTCAACATAAATTAAACTCCCAATATAAGTATTTTTTATCCCAAATCAAAAAAATAAGAAGATAGTAAAATCCATTTATTGTGATATAAAAACATTATTATTATCGTTCTAAATAAATAACCGCACGCCTATGATACGTCATGAAATTACAAAGGACGCGCCGACCAAAGCTTTTTATGCTACTTCAGATAAACCATACGTCCGATATAGAGGACAGTTTCCGCTCCGATTACATTATCCATGCTCGATGCTGTTCAGATTAGGGCTGTTAGACTGATCGATGATCGAAGATGCTTCTTTTTTTTCTTATACCGAAGCAGCCGCGCAGGCAGAAACCTAAATGCCGAGATACCGCGGTTGCTATGATGATCTACCTTGAAGCGACGTTATCTTTTGCTCTTGGTACGCACATGGAGCAACAGACACACGAGATGAGCCTCCGCATAAAACCCGATCCAATTATCACAGATACCAGTCGATTTATTCACGGCTTTGTAGATAATAAGTTTTGCATATCATTTATTTGCTGCAAAAGTATCAGTTGGCCCGATGCAGCCAGCGCCAGCTACTACAACTAAATAAACTGAATAAATATCGATTTTGGAAAAACGGCGAACACCGAACACGGTTCGGGCAGAACGCAGGAGCCCTCTTCTGCGGTTTTGCATATCAAGAGTGCTATTCCTAGTCTGCACGGGCAGGTACACGCATACCAACGTATACATTTGGAGTTAACCGGGGAATTTATTTGCATTGGGAATTTTACATCTCCATTCCACTCTTATGGTTTTTCAGTTACCGTGGAAGGCTTTGCGTCTCCTACTATATCTATCTCGGTCAGGGGTGCAGTCTCTATTAATCAGCATGGGTTTATGAGAGGCAGATCTACGGTCACCAACTTGCCTCTAATTACTCAGTACATTTCTGAAGTACTGGACGGTCAGGGACAAGTTGATGTCGTCTACACAGATATTCAGAAGGCTTTTGATCAAGTTGATCATTATGCACTTCTGGATAAGCTTAAAACAGTGGGTATGTCTGATGCAATGCTGTCGCTCATGAATTCGTATTTGAGGGATAGAAGGTTATTTGTCGAATATGGTGGTCATAGGTCGAGTTACTATCGGGCCACGTCCGGGGTACCTCAAGGGTCAAATCTAGGTCCATTATTGTTTTTGATATTTATCAATGACTTGTCTTTTGAACTGAAGTGTTTCCATTTGTTTTTCGCTGATGACCTTAAAATCTGCACGTCAGTCAAGACAGTCGAGGATTGCGTCATGTTGCAAGATGACTTAGCTCTAATTTCGTCATGGTGTTCACGAAACTGTCTCAGTCTGAATGTTTCGAAATGTAAAGTTATGACTTATACAAGAAAGGTTAACTATTTAATTTATGATAATTATAACATCAATGGTCAGGTTATAGACAGATGCACCTCTTATAGAGACCTTGGAGTCACTTTTGATACCAAGCTAACGTTTACTGAGCATATACTCAATATCTCGTCGGCTGCCACTCGACTACTTGGTTTCTGTATCAGAAACTGGAAGGGTTTCTCCAATGTTGATACATTAATGACTTTATTTTTTACTTTTGTCAGGAGCAAGTTGGAGTATGCGACTCTGATCTGGTCTCCTATATACCAAAATTCTGTCGTGATCCTTGAGGCCATTCAACGTAAAGCTTTAAAGTATTTTCACCTTAAATGCACAGGTTCTTATCCAGAAAGAGGTTGTGACCATAGTGCCCTATTAGAGTCTTTCAACTTGGATTCAATGTCAACAAGACGAAACATATTTGCTTTGGCCTCATTCACAATAAAATTGACTGTCAAAATTTACTTGAAAATATTTGTTTCCGCGTTCCAAGGCTAGGGAGTCGACAACAAATGGCATTCTATTGTCAAGCTGGCCGTACAAATGTTATGACAAAATCGCCAATTAATTTCATGTGCTGCGTCATGAACAGTGTTACTGAATCGTGTGATATTTACAGTGACAGTTGTGCAACGATTATTAACTGTTATAGATCATCCAATCTTATTTAGAATGTGTGATACTATAGATTTAACTCCAAGAACCATGTCTCTTTAATTGTTATTTGTTTTCAGCATTTCCTGTAATTGGGTTTCACCTGTTGGAAATAAATAAATAAATAAATCTATAGAATTACTTAATGCGTGAACCTTTTTCACATCGATAATATATTTATATTCACAAGGATGGATATATAAGATTTTGTATTCGAAAAAGGTCATATCAAGGACATTGTATGGTCCAAAAATGTTTCCTTACAAAAACTCGGGGTGTTGAAGTTTTAGGAAAAAAATGGAAATTAACTAATATTTTCAGAACCGCTTCAGATATTTCACTGATATTTAGTACATAGTGAAAGTTGATAAAATTGTGTATTTTTCAATGCAAAAATAATTTTTAGCTTTAACAGTGGCGCGCGTACGGGTATTGACTTCGATATTTTTTAAGAAAAAAATGGTACGCCAATGGTTTTCTGCCAAATAAAAGTTATTTTTGTATTCCCCGTTTAATTCTAAACAAATGATCTCTCTCGAATTGTTTTCTTTTGATGCGCCATTTTTGCGTAAAAAAATAAAAACCGTTCTATTGTTTAACTTGCAAAATTATTATTAATTTATTTGGAAAAATTAAACACATTAGGGGTAATGAACAACAACGAATGACAACATAAACATAACATTTAGACCAACGAAATGATTACAAAAATTGTTAGTATGCATGCTCCATTTTTTTCCTAAAACTTCAACACCCCGAGTTTTTGTACGGAAACATTTTTGGACCATAGTTTATTTAGCAAACTAACATTAATTTTTCATGTAGATTCACACCCTTAAATAGTCGCATATCATTAAGGGACACCTTGTATATCTAGAAGATGTTATGACAAAATCGCCAGTTAATCTCATGTGCTGCGTCATGAACAGTGTTACTGAATCGTGTGATATTTACAGTGACAGTTGTGCAACGATTATGAACTGCTATTAATAAACCAATCTTATTTAGAATGTGTGATACTATAGATTTAAGTCCAAGAACCATGTCTCTTTAATTGTTATTTTTTTCAGCATTTCCTGTAATTGGGTTTCACCTGTTGGAAATAAATAAATAAATAAATAAACCTATAGAATTACTCAATGCGTGAACCTTTTTCACAACGATAATATATTTATATTCACAAGGATGGATATATAAGATTTTGTACTCGAAAAAGGTCATATCAAGGACATTGTATGGTCAAAAAATGTTTCCTTACAAAAACTCGGGGTGTTGAAGTTTTAGGAAAAAAATGGAAATTAATTAATATTTTCAGAACCGCTTCAGATATTTCACTGATATTTAGTACATAGTGAAAGTTGATAAAATTGTGTATCTTTCAATGCAAAAATAATTTTCGATATTTTTTAAGAAAAAAATGGTACGCCAATGGTTTTCTGCCAAATAAAAGTTATTTTTGTATTCCCCGTTCAATTTTAAACAAATGATCTCTCTTGAATTGTTTTCTTTTGATGCGCCATTTTTGAGTAAAAAAATAAAGACCGTTCTATTGTCTAACTTGCAAAATTATTATTAATTTGATTGGAAAAATTAAACACATTAGGGGTAATGAACAACAACAAATGACAACATAAAAATAACATTTAGACCAACGAAATGATTACAAAAATTGTTAGTATGCATGCTCCATTTTTTTCCTAAAACTTCAACACCCCGAGATTTTGTAAGGAAACATTTTTGGACCCTAGTTTATTTAGCAAACTAACATTAATTTTTCCTGTAGATTCACACCATTAAATATTCGCATATCATTAAGGAACACCCTGTATATCTAGAAGATGAATTTGAGAAATATAGACGCTATTCCGTTATCAATGTGCATTTGTTTTATTCGTATGCGCGTAATATGTCGAAATGTATCGAGAATAGCCAACAGTCGTCACCCCTATCTACATCAAGAAATAAAATGCTAATGCCAAATAGAACATGTGTAAGAGCGTGTAATTGTAATCCTTTTGAACAGGCTTAAATTCTTTACACATCTGCCACGTTCCCCATCGTCCCATACCCAGCATTATTATAGGCTTACACTGATACAAATAGAAAAGCAAATACTAGTCACATTCGGCTTAACACCTGTTTTCTGTTGGTATGTGTGACAAATCAAATGTTTGGATTGATACGAAATCCTTTCTGAATTCATAATGATTTTAACTAGGATCTGTTTTCATAGTGGTCCTAATATAAATAATAATAATAATAATAATAACGTCTTTATTGGATAACCCGGAGGGACATAAACAGCGCCAAGGCTACTCTTACACTTAACTGTTTATGTCGGTTACAAAATATAAGAACAATGAAAAAAAGAACACATATATACCTAAGTATAAAATACAAATAGACACAATCCATATCTGTAGCAGAAATGCTTATTTAATCAATAGCGAGCAACATGCTATTAGTATGTTTACGAAAACTTTCCAAAGACATCAATTTAATATTGTTGTCCAACTGATTATAAAATAGTGCTGCATTATATGTAAATCCTCGTTGGAATAATGCAGAAATGTGTGGGGTGGTTCTGATACCATAACGATTCCTAACAGCCCTGTCATGTACTTCGTAATTAAATCTTAACTTAGCTCTTAGATATTCGGGCTTTGATGACAATATTATTTTATGAACTAAACCTAAGAATTTATGTTTAACCTAAGCCAGTTCAATTCCCTATATTTATAAAGCGAACACAGTTATTTTGGATGATTTGAAGACGATTTTTGGTCAATTGATCCAAACATGGATAATAAACGACATCACAATATTTGAGCATTGACATCACCAAAGATTCGCACAGTTTTTTTCTCAGCTTAAAGTTAAGCAAGTAGCGATTGGAGTAAAGAGCCCTAGAACACAGGTAAGTTTTTTTCATCAAATTAGCTATTCGGCTGCGGAATCTTAATTTTGTGCCAATTTTCACTCCTGGTACCTTAGCTGTTTGAGTATGCTGTAATGTTATGCCATCAATAGTCAGATGGAAAGAATCTTCGACAGTTTTCCTCTTCTGATCAGAACAAAACAATAACACTTGTCTCTTATCTGGATTAATAGCAAGATCATGTTCCATAGAAAACTGATGTACCTTATCTAAATCAAGCTGTGAAATGTCTGATGAATTTTGCGTATCTGAGGCGTCGAAATGGAATATTATTTGAGTATCGTCAGCAATCCAATCGAGATTTTTGCATAATGAAGAGGCGTGAAGGCAGAGCCTCAATACCAAGACAGAGCTAGAATGAGACGCACAGCACTGCGTTACCGTGGAGGAGAACTAAGAGGAATAAAATTCGCTGACGAATCGGTAGAGAAGAGCTAGGTCACTAACCGCTCGTCGATGTGAGAGGGGATCAGCATCGAGCAGACGCAACAGAGTTTATGTTCTGTAATTCCGCATTTAACTAGAATTGAGGCTATTCAAGATCGCGACAAAAACATTTTACAACCTGTCAACGAAATACCTAGTGCATCAGTAAGAACTAAAGAACGAGAAATTGGTGTGTCAAAATCGACAGTACAGATAGTGTTAAATCAGAATGAGTACCATCCGTACAAACCTCCAGTAGCTCAAGGACTTGAGGAAACTGATTTTCCAAGGCAAATGCGCTTCTGGGAGTGGTATATCCACTAGGAAGTCTAATGAAAATCCCGCTTTTGTGAATCATGTCTTGTTGTCCAATGAGAGTAGGTTTACGAATTGTAGAGTTTCTACAGACCAGATTTGGAACTAACGTTTGGTTTAGGGCAGTGTTGCCAGACGATTATTTTTTTCTACCTAGATATTTTGCCAAAATTTCCCTAGATTTCCCTAACAACTTAAAAAACCTTGTTTATTTTAGAATTCCTTATATATATATTTAATATTCATCTTAATATTGCTTGTAATTTGGGGTAGGAGTATTGATAAACAAATGCAAACACATTTTTTGCGTATAATCAGTTTAATTAACGTACCAGGTACTTCTTAAAATATATAATATACTAAGTGTCATATAAATCCGAACACCCAGTTTAAATGGTTTTATTTTAATAAAAGTTGGTGAATGTATTTATCTTACTGTAAATAACAAGTGAAAAAATTTTCAGCCTTATCAGTTGGACATTCCGGTTTTTATACTGTTTTTTTTTAATTCACTAACGCCCTAAAAATGAATATTTCAGCCGCAGTAAAGAATCAACGTTGGCGGATTTTGGTTCTTGACATCCTTTACGATCGGTTACGATGCCTAGAGTACAGAGACCTGTACGATTTCGTCAACTTAGTGAGTTTGATAGGGGCCGTATAGTGGGACTTCGGGAAGCTGGACTCTCTTTTCGGGCAATTGCAGTTAGAGTGCAAAGAAGTGTAGACACTGTGGTTAGGTGTTGTCAGGCATGGCTTCGAGAAGGCCGTACGCGAAGAGCAAGGGGCACTGGACGCCGCCGTAGAACAACAGACCGTGAAGATCGCCGCCTAAGATTATTGGCCTTAAGGGACTACCAGGTCCATTGCAAATGAATGGTTTGCAGAACACGGAAGACCTATTGGCATGCGAAGTGTTTACCGACGAATGAGAAGTTTTGGCTTGTTTTCATACCGGCCACACTGGGTCCTCCCTTTAACTCGAGAACACCGACGTAATCGCCTTGAGTGGTGCAGACAACGGTCACTCTGGGATCAGGAATGGAACACTATTGTCTTTAGTGACGAGTCTCGATTTTGTTTAGGCATGCACGATGGTCGTGCCAGGGTTAGAAGGCGACATGGTGAAAGGAGGAATCCACAGTTTTTTGTTGAAAGACATCTTCATCACACTGTTGGAGTTATGGTTTGGGGTGCTATAGCTTATCGTTCCAGGTCACCTTTAATCTTCATCAGAGGTAACATGAACGCACAGCGTTATATCCACGAAGTTCTAGAACCCCATCTTTTACCCTATCTTGACACCCTGGCAGATCCAACTTTCCAACAAGATAATGCCCGACCACATGTTGCAAGAGTCACAATAGACTTCTTTCAACATAATGATGTCACATTGTTACCATGGCCACCAAGATCTCCCGACTTATCCCCAATTGAGCACGTGTGGGATATAATGGGTAGGAGATTGCTCAATTTGCAACGTCCTCCTCGGACTCTAGAAGCACTTCGAGAGGAGTTGGTGGTTGCCTGGAATGAGATACCACAGGAGGACATTGACCACCTGATCAGAAGCATGCCTAGGCGCGTTGGAGAATGCGTAGCACATCAGGGTGCATCCACACATTACTAAAGGTCAAAGGGTTTTAAAGCAGTGCAATCATTTTGAAATTTTTATAATTTACTTATTATGCTTCATTAAGTACTTATACAAAATTTTATTAAAATAAAACCAGTTAAACTGGGTGTTCGGGTTTATATGTCACTTAGTATATAAACTAAAATACTTACCTCAATTTTCTTTAACAGCAGTTGTCTTTGCTGCTTGATGATAATCGATTAGCAATAAGAAACAATATGTGGTACATGCATGACGGTGCACCAGCGCATTTCAGTGTAGTGGTTCTTAATTATTTACAAACTGTTTATCCAAATCGCTGGATTAGCCGAGGTGGCCCCCAAGAATGGCCACCAAGACCTCAACAGTTTAGATTTTTTTTTGTAACACTAGCGTACACAAGTCCCATTAATACTGTAGAGGAATTAAGAGAAAGAATAGTTGTGATAGAATATTAAGCACTCCAGGGATATTTCAACGAGTCCGCAATTCCATGAGAAGCAGGGCGGAACATGCATACTACGTGAAGGGGGCCATTTTCAACAATTTTTGTAATCATTTCGGTGGTTTTAATGTTATGTTTATGTTGTCAGTTGTTGTTGTTCATTACCCCTAACAATTCAAGAGAAATCATTTGTTTTAAATTGAACGGGGAATTCAAAAATAATTTTTATTTGGCCAAAAACCATTGGCGTACCATTTTTTTAAATATCGAAATCAATACCCCTACACACGCCACTGTTACAGCTAAAAATTATTTTTGCATTGAAAAATATGCAACTTTATTAACTTTCACTATGTACTAAATATCAGTGAAATGTCTAAAGCGGTTCTGAAAATATTAATTAATTTACATTTCTTTCCTAAAACTTCAACACCCCGAGTTTTTGTAAGGAAACATTTTTGGACCGTTGTTTATAAAGCAAACTAACATTAATTTTCCATGTAGATTCGCATATCATTAAGGAACACCCTGTATAAAAGGAATCAAATTCACCCACATTAAAAATTCTTACCCCGCCACTGACAACCACAGCCGACGACTCGGCGTTTTGAGCACGAGTTGCGTCGATGCAGCAAGCAGCGGCGGGAGTAACACTACCACCTACGTTGCCAGATTTCTTTGTTCACGGCTCGTAGTTGACGTCGGCTGTGTGACAACCCGACTACCGGTGGTTGAGTGATGTTCGCGTGAACATCGATGAATCATTACAGTTTTAGATAGCTATGGTATACTGTCGTACCGCTTGAATGAGCCCTTGTCTACCAGTTTCTGAAAACCAAAATTATTGTATACACAATAAAAAGTTTAAAGTGAAGCTCTCGGAGAAATATAGCTGTCCCTCCGTGTATACATCAAAACAAATAATCTGCATGATTTCGAATGCTGCGCAGCCTTTTACACCATTGCGATTGATGAAACTTCTCTGTAGTTCAAATTTCGTTAACCGGAAAAAGCAGAGTAGCGACGGTCTGAGTCGGTGCAAATAAAATTTCCTAGTATGTGGGTGGTGTCGCCAGAGAGCCAGCGAGGAGCGCAATAACAAAGAGGTGGCACGAATATGGAATATTTTCCAGGACTGATTTCAACGGAGCCGGGAACACCGCTCATGAATACAAATGTTCTTCCTACTAGAGGGAGTTGCAGGATATATCCGCACTCCGCAGGGTTGCCAGTTCAGCGGCGTATTTGACCGTAGGTACTCTCCGTTTACTGAAATCCAGTTTTCAGCTGCTTTCGTAAAAGAACATTAATAATAATAATAACAGACGTCTTTATTTATCCACAATTACTGTAACTTTGTAAAGGTGGACTGTATTGGGTGCTTCTATCTTACTCGAGTTAATTGGTAACTTTATTCTCAACGAACATTGAAGAATTCTGCTTACAATTTTTGTGTGTATGATTTCGCGGACGGCGAAGGAAAAAGAGGGAGTCCGGTCGGCATGGCTCGACGTTGCCACGTTGTTCCGTTCTTCGGATGTCTTCTGGTTCTCAACAATTACATTGTAGTATAGCCAAATGTCAGACTTACATGGCGAAGTTTCGCATGCTGCTACTCTTACACTTAACCATATTGTCGCTAGCAGATGTTCAAAAGTATACATTATATCGAAAGTAAAAATTAACAACAGATGTTGGATGTTTTCAAATTATTATGTACGAAAAATTTGTATGCGACTTTTTCTAGTAAACTGAAGGTTTTGAGATGAACGAAGACTTTTTTTAACAAAAATCGAACTACAGCAGACGCTCGATAACGTAAACACGGGATAATGAAAACTTGCGCTAATATAAACACAAACTTCGTTCTATGGGATCAAACGGAACGCGCGATAACGTAAACAACTCTCGGCGCACGGAAACAGCGCGACGGTAAAATCCTGAAGCCTCGATGATTTATTTCGGGCGTCGGGGAGTCCCCGATTTATGATGTAGAGTGTAGGGGATTCACCTCTGCGATAAAATACGACAAACTCGGTCAGTCGTATGATCGTTTAGGATACGTTTATACGTACGTATGTATTTCATTTTTGAACTTAAGTGAATACATTGCACGCGTTAAAATATTTTACGACTATGGCATCCACATCCTATGAAAGAAAGTGTTTAAAGTTGAGTGAGAAAGTGAAAATCATAGACGAAGTTGCACTAGGTGCGGGAGTGATACAGTTAGCAAAAAAATATGGAGTATCGAAAGCAACAATCGGTAAAATTAAGCGTATGAAAACTCAAATTTTACAAAGAACGTGCAATACATTTGGAGGTCTGGGAAAAAGAAAAACTTTAAAAAATGCGAAGGAACCTAAAATGGAAAATTCCCTGTATAAGTGGTTTTTAAAAACAACGGGAAAATCATGTCCCAGTTAGTGGCGAAGTACTTAAACAGAGAGCGCGACTGTTAAATGAAAAACTGGAAATTTCGTAGCTAGTGATGGCTGGCTACAGCGATTCAAAACAAGATATGGAATTCGACTGCTGTCTATATCTGGTGAAAAATTATCAGCACAACCACAATTAGTGCAACCATTCAAAGAAAAATTGATGAAAACAATTACCGAGCTAGATTTAAGAGTGGAACAAATTTACAACGCAGATGAAAGTGGCCTTTATTGGAAAATGTTACCAGAGAAAACCTATGCTGCATCATTTGAAAAATCTGCCCCGGAAAGAAAGCCGGAGAAACAACGAATAACGTTTCTAGCCTGCACTAATGCTAATGGTTCACACAAAATAAAGCCACTGGTAATTGGGAAAGCAAAAAATCCGCGCTCATTTAAAAATGTCAATATCCCTGTTGAATATGACTGTTCAAAAACCGCTTGGATGACTAGCAGTATATTCCTGAAATGGTTCCACAGGTGCTTTGTCCCTCAGGTATGACAATCAATTATCACAAATGCTCTATTCATAATTTGAAGATGTGTTTTCAATTTGTAGGTAAAAGGTTTCCTAAAACAACAGAAGCTTCCAATAAAAGCGTTGTTACTATTGGATAATGCACCAAGTCATCCTCCCGAGCAACAACTGAGGAGCAGGGATGGGTCAATTTTCGTCATGTACATGCCGCCCAACGTAACACCGTTAATTCAACCGATGGACCAGAACATAATATAAAACTCACCAAACTATACTATAGGAAGTTTCTACTTTCGTCTGTCTTATCAAAGAATCCTGAAAACTTATCTGAGGCTTTAAAAAAAGTAACATTACGAGAAGCTGTTTTAGATTTACATATGGCCTGGAATGAACTTAACCAGCAAACTATTCAAAAATGTTGGAACAATCTCTTTTGTACCAATAATGAGGATGATGAAGAAGACGATGTCCCCTTAAGCGTAATTAGAGAACGTTTGCGATCCAAAAATGAAAATGTTATTAGTGTGTCATTGGATGTTGTTGATTTATTGAAAACAGTGAATCCCAACATTGTTTGTACTCCTGCTGATATTAATTAGATAAGCAGACGAGTGATGCTGATAAGGAGGAGGATATGGACAGTGAGGATGATGAGAACGATCCCGTTGAAGTCAGAAGTGTAGTGACTGACGCGCAAGCTATACAAGTTTTTAACCAAGCTTTAGATTGGGCTGAAAGAAAAGAAGTTTCATACACGGATATTTTAGTTCTTCGTAAATTACGGGCGCAGGCATTGGAAGACAATGCTAAGCGCAAATTTACGCAGACAAAAATTGTTAATTATTTTTCTTCTAATTAAAAAAAATACTTATCGCTGTTAGAATATTTGTTTATTTTGTTATAAATAGTATGTATTAAACGTTTCTTTTAATAAATCAAATATTATATAAATCACGTTCGCTAATGTAAACATTTTGATAATGTGAACCACACTTGGATTAAATTAGTTTACATTATCGAGCGTCAACTGTATTTTGAAGCTTACTGCATGAGATAACGTCAATAATATACATTTAAGTATCAATTTTCGTCTTTTACAATATTTTTGCTGTAAAACAAAAAAAAAATCAAATGAAACTTCCAATTTTCAAGTTTTATGATTTGGTTAACGTATAAAGGACGTTAATTTTCTGAAATCTTAAAAATCAGTATAATTTGAAAACAGTAGTTCCTATAGTCAAATCGACTCAGATTGGCTTGTACTATCTCTCCCCACCGGCTCCTTATCTATTTTCCCGTCACCCTGTATAATGGATACTTGGGACAGAAATGTTTGTCTCCGCATAAAGAACGATCTATAAGTGATTTCCCAAGAATAAAAATCACTCCGATTTCCAAAGGCTCAAATATTGCAGCACAATATATAAAACTTGTCATCTAATTGCCGATGTCGTACACAGTATTGATGTGATAATACAATCACGCTTGCTTCGTTTCTGTGCTGTAATCACATGACCATGTCAATCGATTCTCAATAAGACTTCTTTCAGAAGGGGGCTTGGGGTTTGCTAATCTCGATAGGAGTCATGATGCTCGCATGTAATGATGCACAAAAAGGGCGATAAAGTTCTTCAGCACGATTCTTACTGGAATTGAAAAGTATTTATTGATTAAAGACAATCTGAATTTTAACCTTCTATAATATTTTCTCTCGCGCTGTCAAACTGGAAATACTTGAACGACATTCAAACCAGCTTTTTACAGGCCATACTTCCATTATAGCAAATATGCTTACCAGTTCTCATCAAAATTCAATAAATAATTCTGGGTGTTGCATTTTATATGTCACTTAGTATACAGCGTGTTTCAGATTATCGTTGCATAATTTTAAGATTCGATAGAACTTTTAAAATTAATGCATAAAGTCTATATAAACATCGGTCGAAAAATGCGTGGCTTCCGAAATACAGGGTGTTTAAATTTACTTTTTAAAATAGTTTTTTTTAAATATTTCGAACAATATTTGATGCATAACAGTGAAAATTGGTATAAAAGGGTTTTTTGGTACGACAAAACGAACCATGGGCATAGTTTTACTGTAGCCGCTAGAGGGCGCTCTCTACTGTACCAGTAGTGTATTAAAATGACCGAAAAATTTTTTTTAGTGCAATTTTTTGATTTTTGAATAAAAAAACTGATTCTTCGTACTTTTCTGCATAAAAAAGCTCTTCTGAGAGTTTTCGTTATAGTTAGCCGTTTTTGAGATATTTCGATTTTTAAGGTTCAATGTATTTTTAATTATTTATGGGAAAATAATATTTTTTTTACATTTTCGATTTGGGGATTACAAGTAATTAAGATGATCGTTTAGATTGTGTTTTTAAGTACACCAATAATTCCTAACTCCAAATAAACACAAAAACAGAATATTAATGTGTTTAATTTTCCAATACTATTTTTAACAAATTAAATTAATTATATATACAACTAAAATGCTATTGGATAGTTCGGACAAACATACAAAATCTAAAGTAGTTGCTCGAAATGTAAACCGAATTATTCAATACACAATTCACATCTACGAATGATTGAACGTGGTATAGCATTATTCAAATAAGGCCTTATTTCATCACATGCATTCCTGATTCTGCCTATTAGCATATCTCTTGTCGTTACGGAAGTCTGGTACACTTTTTCTTTTAGAAATCCCCACACAAAGAAATCTAATGGATTTAGGTCAGGGGATCGTGGAGGCCAGGCGACTGGTCCTCCACGGCCGATCCATCTTTCTGGATCATTTTCGTCCAGCCAGTTTCTAACTATTCTCGAATAATGAGCTGGACAACCATCAAGCTGGAACCAGGCCAATCTTCTTAAATCTAACATAACATAATCCCACATATTTGCATGTTCAGCCTTTAAAAATTCCAAGAAGGTCGCAGCATTTAACCTTGCAGGCAAAAGGTAGGGTCCAAATAGTCGATTACGGTAGATACCAATCCACACGTTCACACTAAATTCATGCTGAAAATTTCTTTCCCGAACTGCATGCGGATTTTCATGCGACCAAATATGTTGATTATGAAAATTTACCACTCCACGTCTAGTGAAGCATGACTCATCGGTCCATAAAACGTTACTTAAAAACTCCCTATTATTATCAGTTCTATCAAGAATCCACTGACAAAATGTGATTCTTCGTTCCCTGTCCCCTGGCTGTAGTCCTTGCACAGGTTGCAAATGGTAAGGACGTCTATGGTCATTTCTAAGAACACGGTAGAACATGGCTTGCTGAAATTCCCAAGGCACCAGAACTCTCCTAACACTTGTGGTCGGATCTCTATCAAACTCACGCAGAATCATACGGGTAAATCTGCGCTGACGAACATTTATGTTTTGATCCCTTACAAATACTGAGCGAGTTGGATGTCGTCTGTTTGGAAATCTTCGTGCGTATTCTCTGGCTGCTTCTTCAACTAACTGTCAACTAATTGACGTTTAACCTTATTCTGCTTTCAATTTCAGAAATATTTGCAGGCACAGCCTACTTCTAAAAATTATCGAGATATTGACTTTTTAACGTTATTTTATCATAAATAATTAAAAATGCATCGAACCTTAAAAATCTAAATATCTCAAAAACGGCTAACTATAACGAAAATTCACAAGAGAGCTTTTTTATGTTGAAAAGTGCGAAGAATCAGTTTTTTTATTCAAAAAAACAAAAAATTGCACTAAGAATAATTTTTCGGTCATTTTAATACACTACAGGTACAGTAGAGAGCGCCCTCTAGCGGCTACAGTAAAACTATGCCCATGGTTCGTTTTGTCGTACCAAAAAACCCGTGTGTACCAATTTTCACTGTTATACATCAAATATTGTTCGAAATATTTAAAAAAAACTATTTTAGCAAGTAAATTTAAACACCCTGTATTTCGGAAGCCACGCATTTTTCGACCCATGTTTATATAGACTTTATGCATTAATTTTAAAAGTCCTATCGAATCTTAAAGTTACGCAACAATAAACTGAGACACCCTGTATGTTAATAATCCTAAGCCAAAGTGAGGGAGACTGCTCACGGTGCAATTCATACTGCGATAAAGGGAGCTGCAGATCTTTTTGAACCCTCACAACTCTATCCTGTTTTTCGATTGGCCAGACGACGTCAACCTTATTTAGTAATCACACTAAATTTTTTGACTTCAAAAGATTTAAGAATGTTGTCCACACGGTAAACTGAGAAAAAGCGAAATATTAAATTGTCGGTATTATGGAGTTTATGGTAAGAAAAGACATGCCCACCAAAATAATTTTTAAATCTAGCCACCACGATACTAGTTATGACAGTATTGAGTTAAAAAAACAGATGGGAAATAGTAATAATATAGATGATATTAAACTAGACCAACTTAACAAGGAACCAGTAAAAATAACCAAACAGAAGTACACCGACTTTCGTTATGTGAACATCTAACATCCGTTGTACGTTTACCAGGATTCCAAAACTATCTTAGAAATTTGCCTCTTGAAACGGAATGGATTATTAATAATGTTGCCTTTGTTTTTTGTGTATCATAATACATAATTAGCTGGTAAAATGTCAAAAGATAATGTTTGAGTTAGTTGTTTTTATTTTAGTTTTTACTTCATTAAAAATTGCCATAACGTTTCGAGTTGTTTTCTTCATATAATCAGCTAATATTTGTGTCATAATCTATATCAATTTTAGGCGTGGAAATTTTGTAGGGGGTAGCCAAAATTCAGAAGTCGATCTGAACTTACATAACCAACGATTACTTAAGAAATTAAACAATCAACCAATTTTCTGAGAGAATCACTCCCTTGGCTGGAAATATGATTCTTTGCTTATAAGTAAATGAAATAAATGCTGTATATTCAAAAAAGTATAATAACAAGAACGTTAATAAAAATATATTTTAGCTCTATCTGTCAAAAAGCTTCTGGAAATTCTCACGAAGTGACGTACGTGCGTTTTCCAATTTTTTCCAAAACATTTTGATCAACTACCGCAAATATTGAAACAGCATATGATCGACAATGAATATGGGCTGATGCGCGGAAATATCTACATAAGTTTTGCATATAGAAACATAATAGGCCGCGCGGATCGAACGTCAGTACTGAATCTTAACCTCACTTTTCAGTAAACTTAAATTCAAAGTTTCACAACAATACGTGTATTGTTCTCACTACAGTGAGTCACCAAGTCATTAGAAAAATAGAACTTAACCGAGAACATTTTCGCGCCATAATTTATTACAACTGTCAGAGACAATTATCGCAACAAGAATGCCTTGCTGAGTTAAGCATCCCACAAACCGGCGCGAAATATTCGCTTTGGCTGCGAAAATTTCGCGGCGATGAATTCGCGATCAGATTAAAACGCGACGGTTTACGGACAGGCTCAGACTTGTGCGAAGCGAATGCGATTGTTCCAGCGTTTTTATCGCGGCGTATTTCAGTTCGCCTTTGACCGCGTTTTTGACGCCGTTCTTCAAAAATTCGCAATGGCAAAAACGGAATTATTGATAGAAATAGTGAAAAAGTATCCTTGTTTGTATGATTTGTCGAACGATGAATACAGGAATGTGAGAAAGAAAGACAAGATTTGGATGGAAATAGGAAAAGAATTAAATACAAATGGTATGTACCTAATATTTTTTATTAACTTGTTAAATAATTTACAGTCTACACAAATGTGAAAACGAACATTCTATATATTGGGCATAGGCATATCAGAATTAAAATAATTTACGAATTTGTCACGAGTAGAAAATGCTAGCCTTGCTGCCCGCCGAGGATCATTTGCTATATCAGTAAAAGCTCGGGTTCTGGGAGATCTAAGAATTGAAAATATTTGTCATCGCCACTTTTACTTCGTAAAAAATTGTGTAAAACACATGCCGTACGTACAATTAGAATAGTAGTATCTACTTTAGTTTCTAATGGCCTGTAAAATATTCGCCATTTTTGAGACAAAATACCAAACGCATTTTCCACGACCCTTCTAGCTCGACAAAGTCTTACATTGTATTTCTCTTTTCTGACGTCTGTTAAAGTCTGCTTATAAGGAAATGGTCTCATAAGGTATGGTTTTAAAGCAAATGCTTCATCACCAATTAAGACGTACGAGCAGATTTCATTTTGCCTAGGGAGAAATCTAGGTGCAGGGACACTCATTAAATTTTGTTCAAATCGTTTTCCCATGTTTGAGGTTTCGAAAATACCCCCATCACAATTTTTTCCGAAACCACCAATATCAACACATATAAATTTATAGTCCGGGCCAACAATGGCCATAAGTATTATTGAATATTTATGTAAATAGCACCAGTAATTGGAGCCTCTGTTGTTAGGTCTCTTGATTGTTACATGTTTACCGTCCACGCTGCCAATGCAATTGGGAAATCCCCATCTATTTTCAAATTCTTCAGCACATTTTTTCCATATATTCTCTGTTGGTTCTGGTAAATATATATGCTCCATATGTCTGCATATCGCTTCACAGACTTCGGTTACGATTGCACTCACTGTTGTAAAGCCAACTCGAAAGCTATGCCCAATGGTATAGAAGGTGTCACCAGTGGCAAGGAATCTATAAAAAAAATCGTTTTTAGGTGATGAAGTAAAAAAAAGGTGGAAGAATATCAGAGACACATTTGCAAAATATATAAAATCTACCAAACCAAAGACCGGCCAAGCAGTGGGCAACATAAAAAAATGGCAGTGGGCTGACTACATGGAATTTTTCCGTCCTTTTTTGGCATTTGCCAAAACGTCGTCTAATGTGAAAGATATTGACGTCATACATTATGAGACTGCCGAATTTAACTCAAATATATACGTATATCAGGAAAGTGCTGGAAATGTAGAAACCGAAAATTTGGAAGACCGCGGCCATGGAGAAGATAAAAATGCCGATGTAGATGCAGAAGATGCACAGAACGCCTCGGCAACACAGACAGCACCACCTTCTTCATTGAACACTACAGCATTGACTACTCCAGGTCACACCTTTCCGCAGACTGCAACTACACCAAAATATAAAACGAGCAGAAAACGCTATGAACCACCATCTTCGTCTGTACAACAGCTCATTAATTATTTTGAAGGTAAAAAACCTAAAAAAGAGAACGAGGCCATTGATTCACTTTTCTTGGCACATGCACAGACTGTGAAAACACTTCTATACATTTCTTTACTAAATGATCCTGATATCTGCACAGATTGTGGGCGATTTGACAAATAACTTTCGATCAGTGAGTACGCGTTTCCTCTGAAACCAATTCTTTCCAATGCTTCTAATAATAATTTGTGATTACCTGTGTCGAAAGCTTTCTTTAAATCAACAAAAATGCAGATTGAAGGGACTCTGTTATCAATATTTTGATGTATTTGATTTACAATTTTAGTTATTGCGTCCGATGTAGCCTTCCCTTCTGTAAATCCATATTGATTTTCACTTAAAATTTTGAATTTTGTGAGGTATCGAATCATTCTAGTAGATAAAACTTTTTCAAACACCTTTGCTACACTGGATATTATTGATATTGGTCTATAGTTGTTAACATCTGTTTTTGTTCTTGATTTATGTATCGGTATTATATTACCTTTTTTTAAAATTGAGGGATATATGCCAGATTCAAAGCATTTGTTGATTAGGTAAGTGAGTGGTTCTGTTATGTCCTCGGCTATAATTTTCAAATGCTCGCTTTTAATACCATCGAACCCAGGACTTTTCCGATTTTTTAAGGACATAACAGTGGTGTATACTTCACATTGCTCGACTTTATCCAAAATAAATGAGTTCAAAGTTCTTTTTGGAGGCTGAGTATTTTGTACATTTGCTTGTATATTACTTGCTAAATTTTCGCCCATGTCAGTAAAGAATTGTACAAATTCATCGCATATCTGTTGAGTATTTTTTAATACTGTTCCCGATGTTGTATTTAACTCAGTGACACACTCTTTAACTTTTGTTTTCCCAGTAATCTCATCAATAGTTGTCCAAAGCCGCTTAGGATCATTTAAGTTATTATTCAATTTATTTAGGTAATGTTATCGTTTGGTTTGCCTTACAAGCTCTATAAATTTATTTTTATATTGGTTGTAGCAGTCGGGGTTCTCTGTAGTTGGCGTTAGTTTCATTACATTATATAGTTTCTTTTTCTATTGCCGATGTTATTAATAAAAGAAATGACTACTTAACAATGATCTATTGTCATCATTAAAATGATTCAAAATTGCATTATACAGTGTCACTGGAATATACAGTGATTGTTATATTCATATAAGTGTAAACAACAAAAAAACCAGCTTATAAAGCAGTATTCTATATCACAGTATTACCACCAAATTGCAACTTTGAAGTTCTATAAAATAGCAAGCAGAGGATTCTTTAAAGAAAAAATGATATTTTCGTACAAGTTACATAGTAATCTTTCATTTTAAAATAAGAAATGAAATATTTGCGAAAGTCGAGTGCAGCCAAAGAATTTGCTAGGTATAGTCAGATCATGACATAAACGTTACCTTCTACATCCAAATGCGTATCAAAGATTACAACCCAAAGCACTTCTAGTGGCGAGCAGGCTTGCCCTTCCAGCTTCTGCACCAAGTGGCCCCAATGACCCTGTTAATAATATAATTGCATGCCTACGGAACAGACAGTAATCACATAACCATATCAATCGATGCCTAATAATTTGGCAGCAGGCAGTAGCAGTGAATAAGGGGTTGTTGGGGTTGGGGCCCCTAATCACAAACCTTCGACTCGGCTGCAAGCGGGCAAGAGGAGGGAAGAACAGCGGCGGCCCGCAGTTTTTTTGATCAGAGGAGGCAGGAAACAACAACTATCGCTCTCACAGTTCGGAAGACACTACTTCCTGTACAACGACACGGCAGACCATTCGTCAGAAAATCTCAGACAAAAGAGCCGCTATTAAGCAGGCAAAAAGGTCTTGTCATACTGATGACATTCGTATGGATACAAATCTTGTCCATGAAGTGAGAAACACACGGCACGAATTCCGCAAAGAGCAATGGAGCGACTTTCTGGCGGGAACGCTTGATTCAAGTATTCCTCTTTGGAGGGTCGCATAGTCACTCAGAAACGGAAAGCGAGAACAACTCCCGCACATCCACGGTCCGGAAGGCATAGCCTTCAGAACTGAGGATAAAGTCGAGGTTTTCGCTGATGACATGGAAAAACAATTCCCCCCCAACGATGATCTTGATAATGACCTCGACGAGGAACAAGATATCGTACGATCCGTCAGGAGATATTTTAGTGCCCGCGGCGTTAGCGGAGGCACTGAATCCTCTTCAGATGACTCTTCTTCAGGAGATTTGTCTGAGGCTCCACCTAGCACATTAGCGGAACCCTCCGAGGTTCCACATTGCACGCCAGCGGACCTCCTAAGTCATATTACAGACCTCAAGTTGCGTAAAGCATCTGGGGAGGATCAAATCACCAACAAGGCGTTGAAGCTGCTCTCGCCGAAAGCTCTGACATATTTGGTGGCAATAATCAATGCGATGCTCAGAATCCGGTACTTCCCTGCTGGGTGAAAGACTGCTGAGGTCATCATGATTCCAAAGAGGGTGGATTTGATATTTCCTCAGAATTACCGTCCCATTAGTCTGCTGTCACCTCCTTCTAAGCTCGCATTTCTGTAGACGGTAATCGTGTACCATGGACAAATTCTGCCAAGTACCTTGATAAACGCATGACCTGGCAGAAACATACAGCAGCCTTGAAAACAAAATTCCAAATCGCGTTTCGGCAACTATATTCTTTGTTATGTAGATCCTCCAAATTGAGTATGATAAACAAAGTTCGACTATATAGAATGATCATTAGACTAGCCATTACATATGCATCTGCGACTTGATGTTTTCTTACCAAGACACACATGCAAAGTCTTCAAGTACTGCAAAGCAGAACTTTGCGAACAATTTGCAACGCTCCATGGTATGCAAATTAGTACATCTATCTTCAAGTAGAATGCTTTTAGGGTGCTGTGCATGAGACTTAGATTAGTTTTGAAACATAACTGCACATTCTGAAATCAGTTTTCTCCTCACCTCAACCAGATCAAGTGACAGCTGCCTTAGGTCATATAATCACCTCCTTTCTTAGAGTCGAAACTCAAGTTGCATCCTTCTAAAAAGCCACTATCGCTGCCAATATGTGTAAGGATCAATCTGACGGTGCACGAAGACCTGTGGACAAACCTTCAATGCTTGCTTGTCGGTTACTTAGTACATTTCTGTCTATCCAGGTTTCTTAACTGCGTGACCAGTGATCTGCATTTACCCACGTCTCATGCAAATAATATATTTTTCTGCCCCCACGTCTATATTTAGTTATTGTGGGTATGTATTCTCGACGCCAAGCGACTATTTCAGGTTTCTCTTTCAATCCTGTTCGTGCAGGGTTTTGCTTAAAGCTTCGACGCTCGCTGGAAATATACTCGTAATGTCATTACTCTTGATATTTGTATGTATAGCCTTAAGGGTTGGTATCTTATTCTTAAAAAATAATGAATGTTCGGTCTTAGCGCCATTTTGCGGTCGTCATTTAGTTTAATGGGCTTTCGTCCATTCAAATCGAACTTTGTATCAGCAGTAGCTCCAGTTTTCTTCTATTCATGCACCACTCTGCGAACCGTCCACTCTGGGACGCCTGACATGCTTTCGCAACGCGTAAGTGCATCTCCCTGCGACATAGTCTTGTTCAAATAATTGAACACGTTGAGCACGATTTCTTTCGCGTCCTTTTCAGTGCCTTACGAAGCTTTCTATTTGTTCCCAGGCTTCCAGTACTTCCATTCCCAGTCTCACCCGCCATGGTTAAGGAAATGTAAGTATAACCCGGACAATAACAACAGAAATAACCAAACAACAATTCTTCTAACAACAAGGTAACTAGACTATCAATGAAACAAGCTCCAAGCACTACTAGCGTGGAAGCGTTGAGGCGTCATCTTATCCCAGGACCGGAATCAGTTTTCATTCCTTCTTTCAGTTTAATTATGATAATATTCATACGCGTTCCTTACTCTAAGGGCCAATTTCACCAACTTCATGTTAATTACTATTGTTGATTTTTTATTCATGTTTATATTATTTTCTTCAATTGATATGCGATACTGGGTGTTTTTTCCTATAAACCTCTTGCAGATAGCCATTAAGCACCTACTTGATGACAGGCTCTACCAAAAGATATTGCTCGTTTCCAAACATTCATTCATTTACTTGCCGTTCATCAGAACCATTATGGCACCTTAGATTGATATTCCCACAAAACCATTCAGGTTTTTTGATATCCATACATCCATCAAGTTGAATATTTTTCGTTCTTCAGGAACTGAACAAACATCCACACTATATTCACATCGATTAAGAAATTCCCAAATATATGCCTTAAAGCTACCAGCAAACCTATAAAACCTGCTAAAAAAACTACAAATTTGCCATATTTTTCTTTTTTCACGAGTACACGTTCTAGGTTATATTTATATTAGACATTATTTGAATACAGCTGATTATTGCATTCCAAGGAGTGACACATGTGTGGGATCTGTCAACTCTTGTACCAGTCACAAAACATATACTCTGAAGGTTTAATTCCATGCTATTCAATGACAACACGGTGACTTGTGTGGTTGTCAGGGGCCATTTTGTGAGGGTGCGACAGGGTTGCCAGATTGTGCATTAATATCCCGTTTCAACCTCCTAGTCCCAGTGGAGTAAGTTCCGCCAACTGTTGAAATATACTCTACTATGCTTTATAAGACTATTCGTGACATTTTTCCCAAAATCATTGCACAACACTTGAAAAAATGCAAATGAAAATTTAAAATTATTTCCGTGACGCCGCAAAATAGCTCCGTCGGTACCTTGGGTTATATACTAAGTGACATATAAATCCGAACACCCAGTTTAAATGGTTTTATTTTAATAAAATTTTGTATAAGTACTTAATGAAGCATAATAAGTAAATGATAAAAATTTCAAAATGATTGCACTGCTTTAAAGCCCTTTGACCTTTAATAATGTGTGGATGCACCCTGATGTGCTACGCATTCTCCAACGCGCCTAGGTATGCTTCTGATCAGGTGGTCAATGTCCTCCTGTGGTATCTCCTTCCAGGCAACCACCAACTCCTCTCGAAGTGCTTCTAGAGTCTGAGGAGGACGTTGCAAATTGAGCAATCTCCTACCCATCATATCCCACACGTGCTCAATTGGGGATTAGTCGGGAGATCTTGGTGGCCATGGTAACAATGTGACATCATTATGTTGAAAGAAGTCTATTGTGACTCTTGCAACATGTGGTCGAGCATTATCTTGTTGGAAAGTTGGATCTGCCAGGGTGTCAAGATAGGGTAAAAGATGGGGTTCTAGAACTTCGTGGATATAACGCTGCGCGTTCATGTTACCTCTGATGAAGATTTGAAGATTAAAGGTGACCTGGAACCATAAGCTATAGCACCCCAAACCATAACTCTAACAGTGTGATCAACATGTCTTTCAACAAAAAACTGTGGATTCCTCCTTTCACCACGTCGCCTTCTAACCCTGGCACGACCATCGTGCATGCCTAAACAAAATCGAGACTCGTCACTAAAGACAATACTGTTCCATTCCTGATCCCAGAGTGACCGTTGTCTGCACCACTCAAGGCGATTACGTCGGTGTTCTCGAGTTAAAGGGAGGACCCAGTGTGGCCGGTATGAAAACAAGCCTAAACTTCTCATTCGTCGGTAAACACTTCGCATGCCAATAGGTCTTCCGTGTTCGGCAAACCATTCATTTGCAATGGACCTGGTAGTGGAGAAACGGGCCCTTAAGGCCAATAATCTTAGGCGGCGATCTTCACGGTCTGTTGTTCTACGGCGGCGTCCAGTGCCCCTTGCTTTTTGCGTACGGCCTTCTCGAAGCCATGCCTGACAACACCTAACCACAGTGTCTACACTTCTTTGCACTCTAACTGCAATTGCCCGAAGAGAAAGTCCAGCTTCCCGAAGTCCCACTATACGGTCCCTATCAAACTCACTAAGTTGACGAAATCGTACAGGTCTCCGTACTCTAGGCATCGTAACCGATCGTAAAGGATGTCAAGAACCAAAATCCGCCAACGTTGATTCTTTACTGCGGCTGAAATATTCATTTTTAGAGCGTTAGTGAATTAAAAAAAAGCAGTATAAAAACCGGAATGTCCAACTGATAAGGCTGAACATTTTTTCACTTGTTATTTACAGTAAGATAAATACATTCACCAACTTTTATTAAAATAAAACCATTTAAACTGTGTCAGAAAGAGTGACTGCCATTTGGCTGCGACATTACCCTGCCAAATCAAACATATCTTTCATCATTTTCAAATAAATTGTACAAAATCTTCAAATTTGTGAAGTTAGCTACATACGTTGTTACCAGACATGTCCAAATCATCAGTTGCTGCAGTGATATTCATCCCGACCACTGCATCCCCATGGCTAGGCGACCGTATTGTTAAATTTGTATTGATAGGGCAGCGGGTTATGCTATAAATCATATGTCACAGTGTTTGTGTACTGATTGCAACGGTTAAATGATACCAAAAATATTTTCATAAATAGGAGATCTTTCCCATTCCGGATCGAACAATCTACCAAAGATGCTCATAATCATGATACCTAGTAAATTTTCACGGAAAAAATTCAAAACCAGCAAATGTAAAAGATTCATTTCGCACCCTCCACCACGGAACGTGATCGTCGTTAGACTTGGCAACCCTGCGAGTGACAGATAGATATCCCCGCCAGTCAAAAAGACAAACAATAAACATTACTAGTTTTTATGATTTTTGGACTTAAAACACATTATTTGTGAAACATTTTTCATAATTTTTTGTCCATGTCCATAGTAATTGCATTATGCATCAGGGAGATGTAGGGATTGACACGTCTTACACATATTATCTGTGTTTTAGGATGGAGAGGACATAATGTTTTTATTGCTTTGAAGAAATTCATTAACCCATAAATTAATAAATGATTACTATTATGACGTAAAGGAAGATGAGGAATTGGATGTAATGTATTTTATATTCTATTTTCTTGCAAAATACAGACATATCCACACTATTCAACAGGTATGTAATGATAACTTTCAGTATATTGAAGTTTGTAAATTCGAGAGTGCCATGCATTAACAAACGTCCAAATCTGCTGCCAAATTTAACAGCTAGAAAATCTACCTATTATTTGCCGCATTCCCATTCGCTGAGGGGGATAACGGATTGTCAAATGTAAACCTATAACATATATCAAAATACATGAAAGTTGTCCTGTTTTTTCTGTACAAAAGCATCATGTTGGAATCAAAAAGTGGTCTTGTTTATAATACAGTCGAATTTTCACGATTTTATTCAATATTTCAATAATATTCAGAGACCTTTGACAGCTTCTGTCAAATAGCATTTCGATAAGGTATTTTCCCATTGGTCCATAATATTAATGTTGGTGAAATTGGGCCTTAGTATATTTGATGACTTTGACTGGTAATAATGTACAAGTAGACGAACTCATCAGTGGAAAAACTACAATACGTAACGATTTTTTAGGCCACAAAATCATCTTGAATTGCAAAAAGTCGTAAAATATAACATATTAATGCAAATGAGATATTTCCCAAAAATGCAAACTTTCCCGCTTCGCGCGCATGTTCGTCAATAGCATTTACAGGCAAACAGGATGCCGCGTGGCATCAGGTATTCGTTCATTGTTTCTGCTATACTAGTATAGTCTAGAACTCTAGATGCTAATGATTTATATTTGATGATTTCTTGTACGTGATTAGCAAATAAATTTTGACGCAACCCAGTTTTCGAGCTTATTTATCACATAGGACCCACCGCTTCCCCTGAGCGTCTGTCACTGAGCAAGACTGGGTAGCGTTGATCGGTCCCATTGTCCTCGCCGGAGCAAATTACACCCCCGCAAATTGCTAGGAGGGCGGAATGTTGTGATGCCGAGGGACACTGATTGCAACGAGGGAGGATGCGTGTTTTACTTGCGGTTTTTATCTATTATATAACGAAGCTGCATAGACGAGTGTGTACCGTTCAATGAGACAATGACCATTAAATTAGTAAACATTGAATACTGCTGTTCTGCGATCCTACACTAATATGAGGGAAGTTGTGAATAATTTCAGATTGGAGATATTCATTGTTTTGAATTTATTATTCCATACGCATTTGTGCAATAACATTTATTTTGGACAGCAGAATGTGCAAAAAATGCTTAATAAGCAGTGGAGACCACAGGGTGTAAATGTTATGGTCCAAAAGTCAATAAATTTTTGTCTAGATGGCTTTATAGTTTACAACTTTAAGTGCTCTATATCGACCACAATCACCACAGTCTTACTAATTCTTATAATCCAATCTAAAACGTTTTTAAACTGGGTAATTAACAAACAAATGGCATTAAGTTTTTCTAAGTTAAGGCAAAATTTGTAGTCAGTATGTAAGTTTCATTAAATTAAATATTTAAAACACACATGGCAACAGCGCCTCGGTCATTCATCACTCTTATCGAACCGGCAATCCATCGCAAACGGTAACAGTGGTTAGTTATTGTTCGTGTACGTCGTCGTGTTTATTTACAATGTTCTCGAATCAAGAGTTCGCCGACATGTTGTTAGTTTACGGTGAAGCTCGTCAGAATTCAAATATTGCAACTCAAATTTATCGCGACGGGAAAAAAGTGCAGTGTGGGTTTTAAAAAGAAAAACAATGTGTTCCCTATTTATAAGCGGATTTTTTTAATACATTCAATAAACTTTCACACACCAGGTGAAGCGCTGATACAGGTAGTGGTAAGTCCGTTTTTTTAATTGTTTACATTTTGGGAGTACATTATCAAATAATGAAATAATACCTAAGAGCCAAAAATAACAAACTCCATCTTTATTTACACTGCGTTCCGTCATAATTTGCGTCTGGCATTGCGGCGTTGTCAGATTTTATTTTACTTTAAAGTCGCTTTTCTCTAAAACTTGCCGTTTTGACCCCCATGTTATATGAAACTTTTTGCTTCTTTCATAACGTTTACACCCTGTATGTATAGGAGCTATCCGTGCAGCATAATCGGGTTTGCCAGTTTAGGTGCCTCCTCCTATTTGGCAGATATAAAGTCAAAGTTCATAAGTAAGTAATGGGTGATTTTTTTGCTAGTACCTTTTTGGCAACACCGTTTTTGACAGATGACGCGTGAATCGTGTCTTGTATCATTGCCAAACTTGTTCAGTTTGGTCTATAATTTAACCATGAATCGACTTACGAAGGAACAACGATTGCAAATTATTGAATTTTACTATCAAAATTCATGCTCGGTTAAGAGAGTGCAAACGTACAACAGAGGTTGAAGGCAGAGCAGGTTGCATGTTGATTTCTCGCAAACTGCCGTATCGTAAAAGCCGATTTCAAAAGCAACCTCATCCAGAACAATTAAGTATATATAATTCCGCGAGTGAATGCATCATTTAATGTTCATACTCGGCACGGGCAAGCGCAACAAACACCATAAACACCTACCTAAGAGCGAACAGATCCAGCGTAAAATAAATTATCTTCGAACGAGCCGAGTTATATTTTTTGGCGTGGAAATCTAATTCGAGTCGCATTTAAATTGCTGATTATTCCCAGTCTGTCCGGTCGACGAGATCCAACTCGGCTCCCGCTCTCGCTTTTTTATTCATCAAATTGAGCGTTCGCCTTTGCTCTCTTTTACATTTCCTGTTTGAAATTAAGCTTTGTTAAACGTTGTCTTTGTCCGCTCTCTTCGTGAGGAATCACTGAAAGGGTTGCTATTGATTTCCGGCGAACTTTTACATTTCAACTCTGCGACGTCCATTTCCCTTTATCTTCCTTTAAAGTCTTCGAATAAGTATCAGCGCCTGCTTGTAGGTACGAGAAAATGTCAGCTAACCTTTCACCACTCTATGTATAATCCAGTTGCAGTTCGATGAAGAAATTTGGCGGGTCGCTTGGAAATCAGACGTGTTCGATACCACAGAACACAAAACACTGAAGAAGTGAGAACTGAACGTTAAACTATGGCAATACTGTTGACATGTGTCAGACGCCCCCTTCTTGCCTCGAGATCTGGAAGAATGTGAAGCGGATTTCGTTTGTCCATAATTTGAAATCGGCTGAAAATTATATTTCCCATATAATAACAATATTTATTACCCTCATTAAACAGTATATACAAAGTTTACAAACAAAAAAAGCCTTAAGAGGATAAAGGTCTACATCAGCTTGCTCCTTAAAGAAGCAGCTGCTAGAGCAAAAAAAACAAACAAGTAAGATAATTAATAATGTTTTAATCTTAAGAAATATAGCGAAGTATAGTAAGTAGAGAAACGGAAATTTAGAGTGAGAAGAGAAAGCGAGGGGAAAGAGAAGAAGAGAAAAGGGAGACCTCGAGATGTGTTTCTATGATATCTGAGACAGTAAATCACTTTTAAGGTTCCTCTTCAATGAAGCTACCGAGAGGTAAAAATCTTTAATTTTGAATTTATTTACCAAAAAGGCAATTTGATATCAGAATGATTTCTTAAATGATTCTTTATTGTGTGATGGTATTGTAATCAAATTCAATATTCTAATGTTTGGATTGTGTAGATCAGTCCGGTAACTAATTTTTAAGTGAAGATAAAGAGGGCTTTTATATTTTATAATCTTGTAAAAAAAGGAAGTAGAGTGCAAGGTACGCCTCTGAGCCATATTCAACCATCCCAGTTCAGGTAGTTTGTGGGATACTCTTTGACTACCCCTTATGCCAAATATCAGTGTTAGACAAGAATTCTGAACTTTTTGAACCCGATTTAGTTCCACACTATCAAGAAATATAGGGGGGGGGCGAAGTTTAGCATAATGCTACTTTGCCACTTAACCCCCCCCCCAAAAAAAAACTGAGAGAACAATACAAAAAACATAAATACGAGCCCCCCCTTCCCACTTCAGTTGGCCCACTTCAAGATTTGTACCATAATATGCCTTTATAAACTAAACATGACGAAACTATTTACTTCTAAAACAATTTATTTTCTCAAAAACATTTTAGATACACTCTAGTCGTAAAAAATACATATTTGAAATCACTTAGACCTATAACTAATAGAACATCTGAACAAATAAACAATGTGCGAATAAATGCGCGAAGTTAATAAAGCAACAATTGAAAGATTACCATTGGGTAACATCACCTTTATTTTTTATTACGGCTGAAATTCTTTGGGGCATAGTGTTAACCAAGTTTTGGCAAAAATTTGGTGTAAAACAATCCCATATTTCTTGAAGCTTTTGTCTCAGTTCGGCGATTGTACGAGCAGAATGTTGTCGTAGAACCTTTTTCATCTCGTGCCACAAAGTTTCAATAGGTGACAGATCTGGACTGCTAGAAACCCATTTCAAATGTGGTACATTATTTTCTTCCATCCATTTTATAGCCTTGTTTGAGGTATGGCACGCTGCACCATCTTGCTGAAACACAAAATCTTGGCCGGATGTCAAACATTCTTCCATCACTGGTAAAAACGACTCTTCTAAAATTACCAAATATTTGTTTGTAACCACATGTCCATCAATAAAATGAAGTTTTCCTACTCCTTTTGATGACATACTGCCCCAGACCATAATGGATGCTGGAAATTTCACTTTTCTCTTCAGACAGTCAACATGGAATGCTTCATTTTTTTGCGAATAACTTTACTACGACTGTCACCAACACAAACTTCGAATCGGGCCTCATCACTCCATTGTATTGCACACCATTGTTGAGGTGTCCATTGTCTATGTTCTTTAGCCCATCTAAGCTGATTTTTTGTTGCAGTGGAGTTAATAGTGGCTCTTTTTTGGCCTATAAACAAGTTGTGCAACTTTAGGGTTTTTACTTTTTTATAAGAAAACTTACCTTGCAAGTGCTTCTCCTTCCAACAGCGTCACTCCACAGAGCACTTAATTGTAAATAATTGGCACTCCTGTTGTTCACGATTATTCTTCTTAATGCTCTTCGGTTGGCATTTGTGATATTACTTTTTTTCACATATCGTGGCTTGATATTAACTTGCTATTTCTGAGTTTGATTTCCCAGAATTAAAAAATTTAATTATCAGTAACCGAATTTTCTCACTAATAACCTTTCCTCTACCCATTTTAAAAACCTTAACCTCCCAAAATTATTTTAAACGTATTCTGACAGCAGCGATTAATAAAAACAATTATCATGGCTTTTATTTTTCACAACCACCTATGCGTTATAGACTTATTTTGCATTGAAATGAAAATAGGTTGATATGCTGTAATTGCAACATGTGTTATTTTTATGCTGCAAATTTGATTAGGGAGTGATAAAGTTGGTGTTTTCTACTATATATTATCAAAATATTCATTGTTAATATTTTAAACCTATAACACCCTGATACATTTTTATTATTTGTGTTTGATAAGAAAAAACTAAGATTTCAATAGTTGGGCCAACTGAAGTGGGAAGGGGCTCTTATATGATAAAGCTTTCTCACGATAAAAAAAAACTGTCCGAAAATGGGACCATTTTAATGACGATATATTTCAAGTAACTGAGGAACCTTATAACTGATTCAAATAGGCGTGAGAAGAAAGCCTTTATAGAAATTCAGCTTGAACGTAACACAGATTATAGGCGATGGTGGAAAACGATAGAAAACATCGGCATTCATAAAAAATGAATGACAGTAACTTTTCGCTCCATCCTGAATATATGAATAGCTATTTTCTCGATTCTGTTCTTGGCGGTCAGGTCGCATAACATTTATACATCAGTGTTGAATACTTACTAGATCAATTGAGTATTTCTCAGTTTCTAAAACATAAGAATATAAAGCCACGTAGAATTGCAAAAGTCGTGGAGGTAATTTGTTATCCTTGAACATCTTTGAGATATGCATGCATATCTTATCTCAGTTAATAAACTTCTTAAATTATGTCATATAAAAAACAGTATTACAACATAAAAATCTATCGAAGAAAGCTGAATATTCATAATATCTTCAAATAAATAAAAATAATACAACGCAAGAATGTTACTGAGCAACATATAAACAAATCATATAAAATGAACACGTCAAACAGTTTGTTTTACAACATTATCACATTACCATTTAAACAGGATCGTCTCGATAATGAGATAATAAAAATGCATAACACTCAAACTACACCCGAAATAAATAAGACATGACTACCGTTATGGTAATAGGGTATATTTAAAAAGAAATATTTTTCATAAAATATAACAGGTTGTTAGCATCGAAAGTATTTTATTTTGAGTTGTCGTCCAGATGGCCACATATGACAGCCAAAGATTGATGCAGGTTCTGGAGGTTAACATGTCTCTCACGAAGTGTCCTAACCAACGTTTAGTAAATTTTACAGGAGAACAAGAAAACGAAATCAGCGTTTTGTTGAATGAGCATTGTACGAGGGATGTTTCAAGTTTCGCATATGGAAATAAAACAACATGGTAGGTAGTTTTTAATGACTTTATTGTTTTTCGAAGTATCCTCCACCAAGATTAATACACATCTGCATTTTTGAATGCGTCAACTGCTTCATCTGGAGACTGGAACCTTTGACCACGCAGTCTGTTTTTAATTTTCGGCAAAGTAAAGAAATCATTAGGACTTAGATCGGAGGATAGTCCAATAATTCCACGTTTTCTTCCGTTAAATACTGCCCTGTTTTTTGGGCTGTGTGCGAGCTTGCATTCTCTAGATGGATAATCATTCTTCTTTCGGGGTTAATTTTTCGAAGCTCGGTGATGACTTTTGGCAAACAAATGGTGGTATACCAATCCGCAGTAACAGTTCTTTGCTCATTAAGAGGAATTGTTGCAATATAACCCTGGCTGCTTTCTGCTCTTTAGTCAACAGGTGGGGTATCCAACGAGTAACTAATTTTCTTACTCCTAATTCTTCATGTAAATTTTTTTGAATTGAGGTATCTGAGATCTTCAAGGACGCCTCAATCTCGCGATATGTCAAATGTCTATCTTCAATGATGAGTTTGCGCACAGCATCGACGTTTTCCTGGGTGACTGCCGTTTTTGGTGCACCCACCCTGGGATCGTCGCTAAGACTCACCCGTCCACTTTTGAATTCTCCATACCAACGGGAAATTGTCGACTTATGTGGCGCTTCGTTGCCGAAAACAGACAGTAAAGCATCCCACAAACCGGCGCGAAATAATCGCGGCGAAGTATTCGCAATGAAATTCAGAGCGAAATTCGCAATCTGTTTCGCCTGTTTATTCATACCAAAGCGTCTTATTCGCTCCGCGAACGTGAAGGTTTCGACAGGTTGCGTACATTTTATTTTTGCCTTTTGCAATGAGCTCGTCTTCAGAAGAAGAGGAGGCACTTCTATTTCTTGCTTTAGAAGAGGAACAAATATTTTCAATTTTGTTTAGGAAACGAAGGAAGTGGGTACATGATATTAACTTGGAACGATATAAATTTGGGGAATACCATACCTTGATGCCACAACTTCGGCTGGATGAACAGCGTTTTTACGTATATTTTAGAATTACTCCAGAGTGTTTCGATGAAGTATTGAACTTGGTGAAAGAGGAAATACGAAAATCTGACATAAATTATCGTGAAGCTATTTCGCCAGAAGAACGACTTGCTATTACACTCAGGTAAAAAAATTATATGTATTAAAATTAGTAGGCTTATCGAATACGAAAACTTCAGGGATCGCGAAATAAATATTTTATTGTAATAATTGGACTACATGTTGCCACTAGGATTAAATGTTGCTAAATAATTCGAGGCAGAATTTGCCTCCTCTGTTGGGTATATTATTGGAGTAAAGCCAGTGCCGCTTGGCAAGGACGACATACTACTATCATACATACTTGCAGAATTCTGGGTAGACGCTGAAGACATTTCTTCAATATGTTCAAATTCTTCGTGCGCTATTAATTCGGCTATTTTTAGTTTTATTGGGGCTTGACGCTTTAAGTGTGGTGTCCCACAAGGTCCGCTGTTATTCAATATATATTTAAATGATATTTTCCAAATTAATTGTGTTGGCAAAATAACTAGTTTTGCAGATGATACTGCAATATTATATGAAGGCGCTGACTGGTCTGATCTGAAAAATGTAATTGAAAATGATTTTATCAAAATTATTCGGTGGTTTAACAGTAGAAAATTAAGCATTAACTACTCTAAAACACATTTTTTACCATTTGGATCTTATGCTAGACATCTGCCAAATTACACAAATTTCTCCTTCAATATTAATGATCAAAAAATGCAAATTAATAGAGTGCCCAACATAAAATACCTTGGAGTGGTCTTGGATCCTCACTTACGATGGGACATCCTGGTCAATTATATTTTAAAGAAAGTTAGATTTGTATCCTACAAAATTAAATACCTTGGGAATATATTGACAGAAAAATATCTTCGAACATTATACCATGCACTGATTGAGCCTCATCTCACATATGGTATATTAGCATGGGGAGCTGCATGTTCCTCACATATCTATAATTTAGATGTTTTTCAAAAAAGTATTCTAAAAATGATATTTAAAAAACCGAAACTTTATCCCACTGAAAAATTATACGCAGATGTTCGAATGTATGATATAAGACAGCTTTATTTCTTACACAGTATCACTCACTACCATAAATTTGTAAACACCGACCAAAAAATTAAACATAATCATTATACCAGGTACAAAATTCGTGGCACAGTAGTTCCTCAACCGCATAAATCTATAATGCAGCGATCATATCTCTATTTAGCGCCTAAATTTTATGAAATTATACCTAAAGACTTAAAAGATTTACGTTTCGGAAATTGTATCAAAAGAAATTTAAAAAAGTGGCTACATTCTATATCTAGGACTGAAATTCATAAACTCATAAATACGAACATCAACTAAATACATAATCTGCTGTAGCTAATTTTTGTCCTTTTTTGTCATTTGCATTCTACAGTTTCAACTTAAATTTATTGGTCCATGTACAGGCGATTCTTTCTATTGGGCCTGTTTTGATTTTAAATTTATTTACTCATATTGTTTGTTATCTTTGTACATTGAGTGAATAAATATTATTATTATATTTCAGATAAATGTTCCCATCACTTCACCACCATCACTATCATAATTTATCCATCTAGTCGCGATGTTGCCAAATCCTGTGTGTGATTTGGAGGTGTGGCCGGCAGGTTTTCATGTACCAAATCCACCTCGTGCCCTACGATAGCGTTAGCTAAAGAATTCCCTTCACAAAAATTCTTCTGTTATTGCTTTTCCTATATTATATATAGTTATATTCTATTTACTTTTTGAATGTATATACAGGATTTTAAGATCCCATTCTACAATAAACTTTAAAAAAATCTAGAGATACCCAATCAGAAACTGTAACATAAGCGTCTTTCTGTTGAAATATCGTAGTCTTCTGATTTTGGGGGAATCCCCGAATTATGCATAGAGATGAGCTAGTGCTTGTGGAGGAATCAGCGAAGAAGACAGCTGTGCTAGCGATTTTTTTTATGTTTGTTTGTACATTGTTCTTAAAGTTGGGTCACCGGGTGGGTGTCACACCGCCCCCGCTGCCCCTCCCTTGCTACGCTAATGTAGCCAGTGTCAGTCTCGCTGCTAAGACGAACACAACATCTCATATTCGATAATCCATTAAACCGTTTGGCCCGTATTGAAGCCAAATACGATGTGGCTCTATAAGATACTCTCCAAGAAGCATTTTATCTCCTCTGTACCTTTTTTGTTTCTAAACCCATGGATCGTACCATATGACATTATAATTGTAGCTGCCTGTGAAAGAATTAATATATGGGAAAAGCAAAATAAACCTGTCCAATAATTTACTTTGTGCATAAGGGCCCTTCGGTATATCCTGACATTTGTAGACTGGCGGCTCCTATCTATTGAAGTAAAATTAACATTTTAATTGTTTCAAAAATAATAAAGCTGAATGCTCCGTCATTTTAGTATATTAATGTATCGGTAGACGAGCGCCTGAGTTAATATTTATACAGTAACGCCCTCTATGATCCACACCCAACCACAAATCAAATTTAACGATCTCCGGTCGTATTTTAATTGTTTGTTAAATATCGTATACCGTATTTGTTCCTATATGCAGTTGTGGCAGTTCACTGGAATCTTTGCTCCGTCTTAATTCCAGATATTCGTTTTTACTTTCCACGCGTCGTATAATAAATAAAAAATGGCATCAAGTAGACTGACTCTATACTTCATACGCCTTCGTTGGACTATTCAGAGAAAATGGATGAGGCAGGTAGTTTCACCTCTGCATATCAAACTGTATACTTTATCTGAAGTCACTTGAAATAGCATAAAAACCTTTGGTCGGCGCGTCCTTTGTAATTTCATGACGATATGAGATACTGCATCTCTTATTGTGGCCAATAGCGATTCACTTAATTGAGGGGTCTGATTATGTTTTCTTACTTTTTTTTTTAAAGCAGCCCAGACCAACTCAATCGGGTTAAAAATGCAGTAATAGGGAGGTAGACGTAATACTTCATGGCCATTTTGCTGAAGCAGATTGTCAACAACATACTCTTTTTCAAATTTTTGTCTTTTAATAAGATCCAAAATAATATGGCTTTGGTTGAGTTTTGTGGTATTTCCATTCCCTTATCCTTCATAAAATCAATAATGTCTTGTTTTTTTGTGCCTGTATTCGGAATTTTGTTTTTCTGTCGGGAATGGTATGGCGCTTTGTCCATAATAATCACTGAATTTGGGGAAATGTTTGGTATTAACTGCTGCTCTATCCACTTTTCAAATAAGTCGGAGGTCATGTCCTCATGATAGTCGGCACATGATTCTTTGATATTTTTGGCAAATAACAGCAAGGCATTAGGTATAAATTCATTTTCACTGCCAGCATGGAGAATAATGATTCGTTTTCCACGGTTGCATGGTGCATTTAAAATGCACTTGTTGCTGTCGTCAACCCAGCCGTACTGCACAATATCATGGGTATCATACCACGTTTCATCCAGGTAAATCAGATTTCTTTTCTGCTCTCTATAGATTTTAACTTTGTGCAAAAATTCTTGGCGCAATTCAACGATTCGAGACGACTCCATAATCACCATTCTTTTATCTAATTTTTTGTATTGAAAACCACACAGTTTTACACTACAGTGCAGTGAGTCTAAGCATTTGTAATTATAAAAATCTTCAGGATAATCTTTTAATTTATCACGTATCATTTCCAACGTGGGCACCAAATTTTCTTCGTAAAATCCGTATATTATACGACGAATATCTTCCTGAAAACCACGTCTATTCTTTTTAATTTTTGCCCTATGCGCTTTCTGTGGAAGGAATGGTTGACTACATCTCCCCTTTTTATAACCCGATAAATGGTAGACCAACTGATTTTTGTCAGGATACAAATTCTGTTTAAAATTTGATTTTGCGAGGAATCTGGATTTTTGTTTTTCAGACAATCATACATATTTAGGATTACTCTTTGGGTCTGTTCCTCTAAATCTTTATGAAAGAATTCTGCCTGCACAGGTTCATCAACCATCTCCTCGTGGCTTGGAGCATTTTCCCAAGGTCTCCAAAGAGCCATATTTAGGACACACAAGAACAATCAACACAACAATTAAATCAACAAGTAAACTGAGTATTCAAAAGTCAAAAACACACAAACTTATAAAATCTATGAAAAAACACGGACAGACTAAAGAAAACACGTTTATTCACCGCTACACGGCACTGGCTAAACTGTTTCAATTTTCAGTAGCCAGCTGCACTTGTTCGGAGCTCTGAAATACACGCTTTCTCATTGGCTATGTCCACGCATAGGCGTGCTTTACTTCACGTGGACCGGTGAAACTGCCTTTGATCTTATATTGCTGCGAAATTTGGCGATTTTTGCAGCAACAGAGCGTGTTAAATATAGATATATAAAACGCACCCGGTATTTCACAGTGTTTCAAGTGACTTCAGATAAAGTATACTTACGTTACATTTTTGATCAAGACTTCGAGATTTCTGAAAAGTATCAATTAACCACTAAACCTATAGAAAAACTTCAAAAATCATTTTTCTTAATTAAATATAGACCTCAGAGAAACCCTGGTAAATTTTGCACAATTTAAAAAAGTTTAACCAGGTTAAATTAAAAACACGTTCTTTCTACGAAATCGTTTCTGGTAACTTACGTTACTTTGGCAAATACGTATCGAAATAGTCTTGCCTCAGGATTCTGGAAGCCTAGAACTGACGGTGCAACCGAGGCGAGCGCCCGTAGGCGGTGGAGCCCCGCGTTTCCATGGAAACCGGCGCTAACGAGGCGTCGACGGCCGCTGCTGTCGGGGCGTCACGACGCCGGCCATCGACGCCGACGCAGGTGTATCATAGCAGGCCAGGAAACAAATGCGAAGCGGTAGCGATGCCAGTTCGGTATGCAGGATTCGTGGGAAGTGTTGCAGTTTTGGTGATTCGGACATTTTCAGCAGGATCAGGCGCAACGTTATTGTCATATTTCAATCACATTTAGGCCTGAGGTTTCTGTATGACTCGCGGGATCTGAAACCTTGATCCGGATCATGATAGACCGATGAGAAGGCGTCCTCTTTGTAATGGATCAAATGAATATACCTAGTCGATTTCTTCTAAAATGTCTGTCAAAAATATTTATTTATTTATTTACTAGTTTACGGTTTATTACACCATTTAACGGATAGGGACAGAGGAATCAATTTTAAGACAAAATTGTTCTAAAATAACTTAAAATTGCTTAAATGACTTAACCTACTGTTAGGGGCAGTTCAAGTATTACGTGAGCACTATGGGGTGCGGGGGGGTCTTTGCTTTGCTTATTTTGGATGACATGGGGGGTAGGGGAGTCCAGATGATGATTACGTCATCGGTAGTTATTTACTTTTTTACACGAATGGCAACCCACACATTGTCTTTGCTTGAAAACGAAACGCATTTTCGGGGATTCCCGCAAATAATGCGGTTCACTTGTCTAAATTTCCTCTATCAGTGTTTTGTTTCGTTTTGATACTATAGCGTATTGTAAGCATGGTAAAGTAAGTTAAGATTTGTGTTACCATTGATTCCATTAGCCAAAGTTTAATGTTTAAATAAGATGTCGTTTCACATAGACAAATCCAAGTTATACCAAAAATTGCTTGAAAGTTTTAAAAAATCTCATACAAGTACGAAAGTACAAAATGTACAAAACTTAGTTAACGAAGTGTGACGAAATTACAAATTACAAGCAAAATCCGACAAGCAACTAGATATTATTGTATCTAAGAGAATCGAAGAAGAATTGCAAGCGGCGACTAAGAATAAATCCAATCTACTACATTTTTTCTAAGGTGAGTGACGAAATCATTTTAGGTACTTATGAGTACTAGAAATATTAGAAATCGCCAAAAAGTTTCTCTTTATTGATTAGAAAATATTATGGCCTATCTCAAAGTATTATAGATTTATTTCTTGTGATTAATTCCGTCAATTGGTCACAAAGTACATGATGTTAGTTTCATACATATATACAGAAAACTAACTCCCTGTATTTTGTGAGGTTATTTAGAGCACCATGATGTTGAATGGCTCGATGAGAACGACGTAGACATTCCAAAATCCGATGAAAGCGAGCAAACTCACAACACTGAGCAGCAATCGAAGCAATCCAATGTCATCGAAAACTTAGAATCATGGATTCGGGTTTCATGGACTGAAGACTTAATTTGAATTTAATATATGTACCAAAAAATCAAAATAAGTTTGTTATGTTAGTAAGATATCATATTTTTGTCCTTTATGTAAAATCTTCTTAAGCTACGCAGATTACAAAAGAACAAATCTACAGCGTTTCTTGCACGTTCATAGTTCTTACATACTACAGGGTGACTTCGAAGTTGAGTCATTTATTTTAACAGTGAGTAGATCTGATCAAAAGAAATGTTTTTTCCTTTACCATTTTTCTGGTAAAATTAAAGTAACAAAGTTATAGCCCTTTGGAAGTTTGAGTACCGCCCTGTCTCAATAATAATATTATGTGCTCGTGTTTGGCAACAACGGATATAATCCGACTTATCGGTTCATCGCATCGGAAACAAAAAAGCGAAAGAATTTGGAACGATGTTTTTACAATTATTTTATTCAGTTGTATACAGTCAGTGTCAGTCGGTAACGCGTGAGTGAATAGTGGTGTCTGTTGCGTGGCTCAAACGAAATAAAAAATGGCACATGTTTATGCGGATCGGTTTCCCAATCGAGTGCAACCAACCCCTCGTGCCTGTAGTACAACGGGCTCGTGAATCAGGTGACTTAAGACCTCACAGGGGAGGGCATGCCGGTGCTCCAAGACCGCACGATCAAATACAGGTCCGCACTGAAATACTTGTCGGGAGGATACTTTATAAAACAAGGCAAATTTTTTTTTTATTTTTACACACATATTTTGGTTTATCTTCCTTCTACAATCATTATCTGAAAATTAATGACTCAACTTCAAAGTCACCCTGTACAGTGCTTTTCAAATTTTCAAAAACGCCCCCGCCCTACTTGTTTTTCGTTAGAGGGGATCTTTTTGAAAAGCAGATAAAAAATGTCGTGATCGTTTGTTCCACGTGTTTACTTTTATTTTAGTGATTCGATACCAAACAGAAAATATATACTCGGAACCCAATTTGTCTGACGGCTTAATTTCAATGTGTATGAATGAGAAGTGTGTATAAGCACATACGTTAGAAAGAGATAGAAGCCGCCTGGATAGGGAAGCTCATCACCGCGTTGCTTGACAATGCTGACGCGGCAATCTGCCACGTTCCCAATATGTTATACCAGTTCCTTGAATTAAGATGCATTTTGCAAATATTTTACGACCAACTAATGGATTTAGTTTGAGCGTACACATTTTTGAATGGTGACGAAACTGTTCAGGATTGATTCCTGATCTATCCTAACGGCGCTCCATTTTAGGTCGAAATGAAAGCTTAGGATCTCCACAAATTCTGCAACATTGAATTATTGATTCATTTGATAACATCTTGTACATTCCAAGGTACTTGAGAAAATTATATCATGCAATATATATATATATATAAAGCTTCCGCCTTTTGTTGGGTACTTCGACAAAATTTAAGCAAAGAGGACTCCTTATACTTTTTTTAATTCTCTCTAGCTTTCAATGGACTTTGCCATCATCATCAGGAGCTGCAATTACAATGATGATGATTCCATTGAAAGCTAGAGAGAATTAAAAAAAGTATAAAGAGTCCTGTTTGCTTACATTTTGTCGATCGAAGTACCCAACAAAAGGCGGAAGCTTTAATTTTTCACCTAACTGGTCTAGACGACAATGACCACGTCTCAAGTTATATATATATATATATTCTAAAACCTTACCAACGTTGCTGGGTTGCTTTTACTCAAAAATCAAACATTTCTTTAAATTTTGACTGACTTATAGGTAATTTCTTAATATTCAATAAGCTGGTGATGTTTCAATGACAAGTTGTCATCTCATACTTTGACATTATTTTGTTTTCAACATTTCATAGCTATTGGTTGCTAAAATTTGTTGATTGGAACTTGAAGCTCATTCGTTATATTTGACGGTCTGTTACCCTATAGGTGGAGAATAACGGACTGTTAATTTGAGAACATTGGTGAAATCCACCCTAAATCATTCTATTGACAAAATGCACCCCACGCATTTTTTAGTTCGATTCATCAATTAGTTTTTCGTGGACATGTGGTATTGAAATGTCTTACGAATCTACGAATCTAATCATTACATTTAAAGCTTCACTGTCGCATGGGATTTTTCCCTAGAGCAATCAAGTTCTTCAATCCGAATACCGTCTAAAAATCTTAAACGACTAAGCGATAAGCTTGTCCAGCAACAAACAGTCGCGAGCCTAGATAAATGACTGTACAACCTTGCGTCTCGTGGATGGTCTAAGCCCAGCTCATTATGAATGGCAACATTCGCAATGAACAAGGTGAGAATGCACTACCTTGAAAAAGTATCTGCCTCCGTGTGTTAATTATTGTAATGTTTCCATAGGCTTCTGCTAAGTCATATTTTTATCTAATGTAACTTCAAGATACTACCTTCCTATGGTATTGAGCATAGATTTATACTAAGTGACATATAAATCCGAACACCCAGTTTAAATGGTTTTATTTTAATAAAATTTTGTATAAGTACTTAATGAAGCATAATAAGTAAATGATAAATATTTCAAAATGATTGCACTGCTTTAAAGCCCTTTGACCTTTAATAATGTGTGGATGCACCCTGATGTGCTACGCATTCTCCAACGCGCCTAGACATGCTTCTGATCGGGTGGTCAATGTCCTCCTGTGGTATCCCTCTCCAGGCAACCACCAACTCCTCTCGAAGTGCTTCTAGTGTCTGAAGAGGACGTTGCAAATTGAGCAATCTCCCACCCATCATATCCCACACGTGCTCAATTGGGGATAAGTCGGAAGATCTTGGTGGTCATGGTAACAATGTGTCATCATTATGTTGAAAGAAGTCTATTGTGACTCTTGCAACATGTGGTCGGGCATTATCTTGTTGGAAAGTTGGATCTGCCAGGGTGTCAAGATAGGGTAAAAGATGGGGTTCTAGGACTTCGTGGATATAACGCTGCGCGTTCATGTTACCTCTGATGAAGATTAAAGGTGACCTGGAACCATAAGCTATAGCACCCCAAACCATAACTCCAACAGTGTGATGAACATGCCTTTCAACAAAAAACTGTGGATTCCTCCTTTCACCACGTCGCCTTCTAACCTTGGCACGACCATCGTGCATGCCTAAACAAAATCGAGACTCGTCATTAAAGACAATACTGTTCTATTCCTGATCCCAGAGTGACCGTTGTCTGCACCACTCAATGCGATTACGTCGGTGTTCTCGAGTTAAAGGGAGGACCCAGTGTGGCCGGTATGAAAACAAGCTAAAACTTCTTATTCGTCGGTAAACACTTCGCATGCCAAAAGGTCTTCAGTGTTCTGCAAACCATTCATTTGCAATGGACCTGGTAGTGGAGAAACGGTCCCTTAAGGCCAATAATCTTAGGCGGCGATCTTCACGGTCTGTTGTTCTACGGCGGCGTCCAGTGCCCCTTGCTCTTTGCGTACGGCCTTCTCGAAGCCATGCCTGACAACACCTAACCACAGTGTCTACACTTCTTTGCACTCTAACTGCAATTGCCCGAAAAGAAAGTCCAGCTTCCCGAAGTCCCACTATACGGCCCCTATCAAACTCACTAAGTTGACGAAATCGTACAGGTACTCTAGGCATCGTAACCGATCGTAAAGGATGTCAAGAACCAAAATCCGCCAACGTTGATTCTTTACTGCGGCTGAAATATTCATTTTTAGAGCGTTAGTGAATTAAAAAAAAGCAGTATAAAAACCGGAATGTCCAACTGATAAGGCTGAAAATTTTTTCACTTGTTATTTACAGTAAGATAAATACATTCACCAACTTTTATTAAAATAAAACCATTTAAACTGGGTGTTCGGATTTATATGTCACTTAGTATATTTGTGTGTAAGAGAAATACCAAATCCCCACCAACTTGATTCCGTCCATTCACTGTATAATGCTTGATCCTAATCCTTAGCCAGCATATGCGTAAGTATATCGGTTACCTCATGTTACTATTTCCATACCCGACCCGCCTCTGTTATTCCCCTGTAGAGCCTTTAAAGCTCTTACTCGGAGCAAGTAAGTTTTAAAGGAGAGATTACAATCAAGACCTCCACGTCTGGTATACCGGAAATAGGCGTCTGAGATTTTGAGGGGAGCAAAGTCAGCAATCAGCGCAAGTTTCGCACAAAGGAGCAGCTTGGAACGTTTCCGGATTATCTGAAGTATCACATTGCGATGACGCTGCTCATTTTGTTATACCTTACTGTGCTGGCAAGTGAATTGAATCACAAGGGTTGGTACATCTGTGTACCACTGCGGAGACTTACCGAAAACAAGGATGTGATAGCGTATTAGGTAAAGGAAACGGTGTTGAATAAATGATGAAAGGGGAGATGGTAACATTTTCTTTATATTTCTGCTACTTATACTAAGTGACATATAAATCCGAACACCCAGTTTAAATGGTTTTATTTTAATAAAATTTTGTATAAGTACTTAATGAAGCACAATAAGTAAATGATAAAAATTTCAAAATGATTGCCCCTTGACCTTTAATAATGTGTGGATGCACCCTGATGTGCTACGCATTCTCCAACGCGCCTAGGCATGCTTCTGATCAGGTGGTCAATGTCCTCCTGTGGTATCTCATTCCAGGCAACCACCAACTCCTCTCGAAGTGCTTCTAGAGTCTGAGGAGGACGTTGCAAATTGAGCAATCTCCTACCCATCATATCCCACACGTGCTCAATTGGGGATAAGTCGGGAGATCTTGGTGGCCATGGTAACAATGTGACATCATTATGTTGAAAGAAGTCTATTGTGACTCTTGCAACATATGGTCGGGCATTATCTTGTTGGAAAGTTGGATCTGCCAGGGTGTCAAGATAGGGTAAAAGATGGGGTTCTAGAACTTCGTGGATATAACGCTGCGCGTTCATGTTACCTCTGATGAAGATTAAAGGTGACCTGGAACCATAAGCTATAGCACCCCAAACCATAACTCCAACAGTGTGATGAACATGTCTTTCAACAAAAAACGGTGGATTCCTCCTTTCACCACGTCGCCTTCTAACCCTGACACGACCATCGTGCATGCCTAAACAAAATCGAGACTCGTCACTAAAGACAATACTGTTCCATTCCTGATCCCAGAGTGACCGTTGTCTGCACCACTCAAGGCGATTACGTCGGTGTTCTCGAGTTAAAGGGAGGACCCTGTGTGGCCGGTATGAAAACAAGCCAAAGCTTCTCATTCGTCGGTAAACACTTCGCATGCCAATAGGTCTTCCGTGTTCTGCAAACCATTCATTTGCAATGGACCTGGTAGTGGACCTTAAGGCTAATAATCTTAGGCGGCGATCTTCACGGTCTGTTGTTCTACGGCGGCGTCCAGTGCCCCTTGCTCTTTGCGTACGGCCTTCTCGAAGCCATGCCTGACAACACCTAACCACAGTGTCTACACTTCTTTGCACTCTAACTGCAATTGCCCGAAAAGAAAGTCCAGCTTCCCGAAGTCCCACTATACTATCAAACTCACTAAGTTGACGAAATCGTACAGGTCTCCGTACTCTAGGCATCGTAACCGATCGTAAAGGATGTCAAGAACCAAAATTCGCCAACGTTGATTCTTTACTGCGGCTGAAATATTCATTTTTAGAGCGTTAGTGAATTTAAAAAAAGCAGTATAAAAACCGGAATGTCCAACTGAAAATGTTTTCACTTGTTATTTAGAGTAAGATAAATGCATTCACCAACTTTTATTAAAATTAAACCATTTAAACTGGGTGTTCGGATTTATATGTCACTTAGTATATTTCAAATAAAATAGCACAGGGTAAGAGCAATTACAGTATATTCAGATAAGAGATAGACCGGACATAAACAAGACCACGTGATCATCGAACGCTGTAACATTCGGCAGGGACGTATTAAGAGTCACGCAGTACATATTTTAGATAGTAGATGCTGCTTTGCGTAACTTTGTAGTAAATTAGCACAATTCGATGTGTATACGATTGGTGATGGATATAGGATCATGTGGGGGTGGGGTAAGAAATATATAATGATGTAAATATACATAAGGGTTTCAAAATTTTCGCTTCGATTTCCAGCTTCGGATGCCGTCTGATGTTCGGTGAAATACATTCGAATATAATCTCAAAATGGCGTTTAAATTAGCCTAAATTAAAAATAATCGTATATCTCTTAAAATTGCTTTTAGAATATTGATTAGTATATTTTTTGATTCCTAGGTAAATATGTAACCAAATTAAAACGTTCAAAAGGTAAAAAAATGTGCATGGTTGAACATTGTCAGAAAGTAGATTCTTGAATAGGTTTTGCCAAAATGGGTTCAAAAATGTCAATAATTAATTAAAAAATACAGTAGCTTTATAATTACTTATAACTTACCGAATTTGATGAACAACATCTTTTATTGGAAAGATGAGCTTGATGAGCTTTCATCATCGCTACTGCCTGAAGCACCAACGTCAATAATGAATGGCTCGACTTGTTCCTCTAAAATATTGTCCAGTTCCCACATTCTCTTTTCAACTTTGTGGTATGGAGGTAAACGGAGCACAGTTTTATTTTGACTTGCTGCCATTTCGTCAATGACGTATTTTTGATATTCCGCCTTGTGATCCTTGACAATTCTTAATAATTGTACTTTCAGCATTGCTTCTTCAAAGTTGATATTTTTCGAGCGGAGCCAATTTTGAACATCAACTTTCCTTGAAGCCGTTGTTGGGACCTTCTCCATTCTTCGAGATTGATAAGGCGCATTATCCAACACAATTACTGCGTTTTCCTCTAAGTTCGGTAAAATTTTTGAAAACCACTGTTCAAACGCCATTCATTTCCTCGTGGTAATCTCCAGTTTTCTTAGACTCAAAGCACCACAGACCGTCAACAACAAATCCATCCTCACTGCCAATATGGCAGATAATGAGCCTTTTCCCTTTACCTGGAAATCGAAGTACTAACTGGTGTAGATTTATTTCAATAAGCGAACCTTTTTCAAATGTTTTCATCACATTCAGCAAAAAAACATTGAGACATGAGTATCAGATTGCTATAATTTGGATTATTTAGTCATATTGAAAGAAAGAATATTGAACGTCGTATGATTACTCAGCGCTTCACAATTTAATTTAAAGTTATAAACCTCTAAAAAATGAATGATCAGGAACCTGAAATACGCGCAAATATTAATATTAACAAATTATAACTTTATAAAGCTTAAAGTATGAATTAAAATGATTAGAAATATTAGGAACGGTACACGATAGAAAACTTAGTAACTTTTTTTAAGTTTATAATATTCGACATATTTTAAGATTATATTAAAAAATTATTGAAATATCGAAAACACATAAAAACATGGCTTAAAAAAGTTCTAACAAATGAAAATGACAATAAAACATCCACGCATTTTATCGAAAGTTATAAAAGTTTTGTTACTTGTAATATGTTTTATCTGCCCCCTGGAATTAATGTTTAGAACCTTGTTCCCAAGGTTTGAAAAACATCCGATTGTTGTCTATTACTCGTATTTACCTGCTGGATTTTTTAATCCGGTGGACAGTCCATCTAGAAAGGCCCTCCTGGATGAAGTTACAGAATCATCAACCCATACTTTACTTGTAGTGTGTCCTGCGTTTACCCATGTTTCATCAAGGTAATAAATCTTCCTGTTTTGATTTCTATATTTCCCAATTTTTGTTAAATAATCCTTCCTCCATAGCACAATTTCTTCTCTATCCAGTAGTAAACTATTACGACCCCGTTTTTTCCATTTGAAATTTAAATGCTTCAGTAACGCATGGAAAGTTGATCGTTTGAAATTTGGCAACGTTGTATCTCCATTTACCTCCTGCAGTACTTTATCTATAGTAGGTATTTCATTCCTAAAGAAGAATTCGTGCACTTTCCTCCTAATCGCATGCTTATCAGCTTCATCCAATGATTTAACAATACTTTTGCGATGTTTACTGATCATTGGCTCAGAAAAGGTGTGATTTTTTTTGTATTGTCTTAACACGTTAAACACTGATGCGCGACACACCCCAACTTTGTTAGAAACCTTCACAATTTCTTTGATTGTTGATGCCTCGTTCTCCTCGCGCTCGATCTTATATACATTCAAAATGACCTCTTTCATTTCTGCACTCAGGTGTCTTTTTTTAGAGCGTTTCCTAGGTGGACTACAGGAGTTTACAACTTCATCGGCAGTATCTGTACTACTGGGCATTTTGCGCAAGCAGTTGATAACAATAACAATCAATAACAAGGTATAACAATAACAACGACAAACTCAACAACTTAATAAGATAACAAGCGAAAACGTCCAAAGAAATATCAAATTGCAATGATGCACACGACATACGTAACACGTCTGAACCTGAATGTGACTCTGCCTTGATACGACTGCTCTGCCGCTCGGCATAGGCATTTAATTGCGAATTGACCAGTGAGGGCTCCTGTTTTACGTCGAGACGGCGGCGTTAGCGTGAAAATCACCCGAACCTTTTGTTTACATCCGGTCTATCTCTTATCTGAATATACTTTAGACAACTAAATTCTATTCTAATTGATATTCAAAGCGATAGTAGAAAGTATCTGTACCTATGGCTCAGAAATATGGGAAATGAAGAAAATAAATTAAGAAGGGTTGATGTCTCTGGAGATGGATCACTGGAGAAGAAGTTGCCCGATCTCGAGACTAGAACAAAGAATTAGACAAACTATGGAAGTAGACCACAATGTCTTACAAACGATTGAAACAAAAAAAAAACGATTGAAACAAAAAGATTACTTTGGTACGGTCACCTTTAACGTATGGTTAACGCAAGATGGCCAAGAAAAGTCTACGACTGGGTACCACCAGAGCATCGCAAACGTGGCAGACGTCCAAGAAGTTGGACGCAAGATGTTGAAGAGTCCATGACATCCAGAGGACTCCAAGAGGGATGCATTACGTATATGGCCTTGCCGACGGTAATGGTGAGCAAGCCAGACGAATTTATCACCAGAAATATCCCGATCGTGCTTTGCCAGATAGTTGAACCTTTTCTAATATTCATCGTCGTCTTGTCGAAACTGGTTCTGTCCGAAAAGGAACATCTGAAGGTAGACTTCTAAGTGTGAGAACACCTGAAATTGAGGAAGCAGTGTTGCATGAAGTCGAAGAACATCCTGAAACGAGTACGAGGAAGATCGCTAGACACTTAAATATTTGCCATCAAATTGTTTGGAGAATTTTAGTGGATTTTTTGTTATATCCTTACCATATTTTAAGACTACAGGTATTACTTCCCATTGATCTTCGAAGGCGTGTGACCTTCTGCCAGTAGTATCTTCAAAAAATTACGCAAAATTCTCAATTTGAATCAATGAATGACAAAGCTAATTTTTCTCTAAATGCCATCCAGAATTTCCATAATAATCATTTGTGGACAGAAAGAAATCCCTATGCCGTAACCAAAACCAACACCAATTTTCGGTTAACGCATGGGCAGGAATATTCGCATATCATTAAGGAACACCCTGTATAATATTCATTTATATACGTATACAAGGATACAGTTTTAAATAAATTAGGAACATTTCTTAGGTAAAACATAACAAAATTCTTGCGTGATTTCAATCGAGATATAGCGGTAAAGCAGACACTACGCTCTGCGGAGTATGTCTTACCATTTTCAAACAAAATGAAACCTAGCTCATCGATTTCTTTGTTCTTGGGGCGTCCAACCATATTTTTTTAAAGTTGCCGGTTCATTGTTCACCAACTTCCTGACGTTTGCGAATAAACCTAACCCCACTTATGCTATTCTATACATTGTATTCATCATTGTATACATTCTATTCATTGTATACGCAATGTCATCGTATACGCATTGTAGATATACATCGAGACATAAACAATTAATGTATACTTTACCTGAAGTCACTTGAAACACTGTGAAATACCGGGTGCGTTTTATATATCTATATTTAACATGCTCTGTTGCTGCAAAAATCTCCAAATTTCGCAGCAAATATCCCCCCGTATAAGATCAAAGGCAGTTTCACCGGTCCACGTGGAGTAAAGCACGCCTATGCGTGGACATAGCCAATGAGAAAGCGTGTATTTCAGAGCTCGGAACAAGTGCAGGTGGCTACTGAAAATTGAAACAGTTTAGCCAGTGCCGTGTAGCGGTGAATAAACGCGTTTTCTTTAGTCTGTCCGTGTTTTTTCATAGATTTTATTAGTTTGTGTGTTTTTGACTTTTGAATACTCAGTTTACTTGTTGATTTAATTGTTGTGTTGATTGTTCTTGTGTGTCCTAAATATGGCTCTTTGGAGACCTTGGGAAAATGCTCCAAGCCACGAGGAGATGGTTGATGAACCTGTGCAGGCAGAATTCTTTCATAAAGATTTAGAGGAACAGACCCAAAGAGTAATCCTAAATATGTATGATTGTCTGAAAAACGAAAATCCAGATTCCTCGCAAAATCAAATTTTAAACAGAATTTGTATCCTGACAAAAATCAGTCGGTCTACCATTTATCGGGTTATAAAAAGGGGAGATGTAGTCAACCATTCCTTCCACAGAAAGTGCATAGGGCAAAAATTAAAAAGAATAGACGTGGGTTTTCAGGAAGATATTCGTCGTATAATATACGGATTTTATAAAGAAAATTTGGTGCCCACGTTGGAAATGATACGGGATAAATTAAAAGATTATCCTGAAGATTTTTATAATTACAAATGCTTAGACTCACTGCACTGTATTGTAAAACTGTGTGGTTTTCAATACAAAAAATTAGATAAAAGAATGGTGATTATGGAGTCGTCTCGAATCGTTGAATTGCGCCAAGAATTTTTGCACAAAGTTAAAATCTATAGAGAGCAGAAAAGAAATCTGATTTACCTGGATGAAACGTGGTATGATACCCATGATGTTGTACAGTACGGCTGAGTTGACGACAGCAACAAGTGCATTTTAAATGCACCATGCAACCGTGGAAAACGAATCATTATTCTCCATGCTGGCAGTGAAAATGGATTTATACCTAATGCCTTGCTGTTATCTGCCAAAAATATCAAAGAATCATGTGCCGACTATCATGAGGACATGACCTCCGACTTATTTGAAAAGTGGATAGAGCAGCAGTTAATACCAAACATTTCCCCAAATTCAGTGATTATTATGGACAATGCGCCATACCATTCCCGACAGAAAAACAAAATTCCGAATACAGGCACAAAAAAACAAGACATTATTGATTTTATGAAGGATAAGGGAATGGAAATACCACAAAAATCAACCAAAGCCATATTATTGGATCTTATTAAAAGAAAAAAATTTGAAAAAGAGTATATTGTTGACAATCTGCTTCAGCAAAATGGCCATGAAGTATTACGTCTACCTCCCTATTACTGCATTTTTAACCCGATTGAGTTGGTCTGGGCTGCTTTAAAAAAAAAGTAAGAAAACATAATCGGTCCCCTCAATTAAGTGAATCGCTATTGGCCACAATTATAGATGCAGTATCTCATATTGCTGCCCCAGACCTATGGAAGCAGTGTTCTAGGCATATTATTGAAAAAGAAAATGAATATTGTGTTTTGCCTCCTGTAAATCCCGTTGTAATTCCTCTACAAGATGACTCTAGCGACAGCTCCGAAGGCGAGGATGATATATAAATACCTTTAATGTAAGTCTTTATATACCTTTTTATATACCTACCTGCTATGTAAATATTTGCCTATGTCAAACGTTGGAATTCTGTAATTTTTCCATTTCTTAACTTTCAGTCAACATAAATTAAACTCCCAATATAAGTATTTTTTATCCCAAATCAAAAAAATAAGAAGATAGTAAAATCCATTTATTGTGATATAAAAGAATTATTATTATCGTTCTAAATAAATGACCGCACGCCTATGATACGTCATGAAATTACAAAGGACGCGCCGACCAAAGGTTTTTATGCTATTTCAAGTGACTTCAGATACACCATACAAATATTGTCTATCGAGATGTTAGTTTGTCCTCTCGCGAAATCGACGGTAATACGTGTGTGTAGCGTGTAGATAGAAGAATGTAGAGGCACACAAAAAAGGTCAACTGGTTCACCAATACTTTACAATACTTTCCCGCTAGTAGGCATGAAATGTTAAAACATGGAATCTCTTCTCGTGAAACTGAAGGTGAGTGCATCTCATTGTATCAATTTAAAACAAAAGCTGATCTTGGCGTCAGCGTCGGCTTGTAATTAAAGCGAAAAAGCCATAAACATAACTATGACAGAATTACGATCAAGTAGCCAGACGGATTCCGCTCGCGGCGTCAAGCGTTCGTGATCTATATCCAACAAAGTTTGCAGATATTAATCGACAAAGATATATAAAATACACCGACTGGTCGGCATCTGAACTTTTGTAACGGAGATGCTTTTATTCGCCGAGATCATTAAATTTTCTGTTGCATTGTGGATTTAATTGGTTTTATCTTTTTATCTGCTTGAAGGTATGAAGTATAAATTTTTGGTTGGATTTGGTCTGAAGCGTAATCAACACCTTTTCGAATTGTAGCATTTCAGAAGTCTAAATGAGAACGGAAAGTAACAGAACATCCAAATATCGGAAATAAACTACGCAAAGCTTCTTCATCTGATTTACTCTATCATATCCAACAAAGCAACACGAAAAGAGTACAAATTCTATTCGGACATATTGATGACAGTACTTTGCATAAGGGCATCCTAGGTGACCTTAAGGGAATAAATTGAAGAGAAATACTAGTAACGATTTTCTGTAGACCTTTATATTAACATTGTTTCGACACCATGTCAAATGAGAGACTCCTATAGGATCATTCGATCATCAACTTGGATAGAAGTCAAGCTTTCTTATCACATGTTCCGACAGTAATAGGCTTCTTCAACCGCAGTGCAGCTGCTGTCAGACTGGGTTAAACAACCGTTTAATAGTCATAGTCATAAGCATAAAATTAGACAATGTCCGAGCTATTTTGCGTTAGGGCTCGTAGTATCTATTATTTGCTGAAATGTACACTCGTGGGAAGGAGAGTGTCAATATAATTCCATCCTTGACTTCATTCTTTACTACTGCTTGAGCGTCAAGTAGAATTCTATCGAGGTTTTCCTGTTCAAGAGATACACGCGGCGCACGATATTATATTATTCAATTCCTGTCCATTCTCACGATAGCTGACAGTGTGTGCCTTCCAGCACACTGATTTTCGTCACAAAAGACCGAATGCGTAAGTAATCGCATTATCGCCAGCGGATCCACACTTGAAGGAGGTGCACACTGTCAATAATAGCCTGCACGCGTCCCGACCCAAAACACGTCCGCGTCTACAAAGCTTTCCTTGATAACTAATTCCATGGATAGAAACACGTGTTGGCTCCACGTGGTGCCGCGTGCCTCCAATTGAAGCTCTATATGCGGACGGATCGGCGCTTGATGATGTGATTTCTTACACGTCGGTTGTTGCTGATTCTGGATGGCATAATAATTGAAATCCTTCGGTGAGTTTGAATGCAGGCGGCACTCCTGATAGGTAGCGAATGGATTCATCGGAAGCTTTTTCATGAAGTGCGGCTAAGGGTAGTGAGTGCTGGCAGCGCCACCTTCAACTAACGAGCCATGAACAGTAGATATGGCAACGCAGCTTTGGATTCTTCCACAGACAGGTGTTTTGCCGGGCTTTTCGTTTGTTTATATTCCTAACCTCCGACTTTTTGGTGCATTTCGTTGTAAATCTCTGGGAACAGTGCAATTCATACAAACCAGAGTAATCTACTTAGTTTTGCTCTTCAAACCGTGCAGAAAGTATTTATTTTAGGTAGTATAAAATCGTGCTTTGATGTGTTTAAAATGTGTGTGAATCGGTGCTTGTTAGAAACGTCTGTATAGTGTGTAGATTCGAGTGGGTACATCTTTTCTTTTAATTAATATGCCTAAGCGTTGCTGTGTACCAGGCTGCAAGGGAAACTACGAGGCAGAATTGAGATCGACACCGTACAGGTCAGTGTTTCGATTTCCAAAAAATGAGGAGTTGAAAAGTAAGTGGCTAGCTTCAATACCAAGAAAGGACTGGTCGCCTTCTAAAGATTCTGTTGTGTGTGATGCACATTTTCAACAAGCAGAAATTGTCCGTACGGAAACTTATGTTCTGCAGGATGGATCAGCTAACACAGTCACACTGAGTCGTCCAAAACTTTCAGAAGGTGCTGTGTTAGTTGAAGGTGGCGCTGGTGCTGGACTATCTTCCTACCTAAAAATAAAAAAATGGCGTCAAGGATATGTTCGACACAAACTAGACCCTCTGAGAAAGTCAGTCAAACCGGTCTCTCTAATAAAGGCGAGATTTCGTTTAAAGCTACTCTTACACCTAACCTTATGTAGATGCAGTAAAAATAAAAGAAAAAATAATAATAATTGCAGTCTAATTCATATTAGACGAAAATACCCCTGGTTTGCGAAATAATTCTAAAGTCTGGTTGTATTGCTGCAAGTTGTTCGAGATATTCAAAACAGGGACGCATAAAATGGGTACACCGATTTTTATGGGAAAACTTTTTATTCGATAACAAAGAATGAGAAAACGTGTCGCTTGGGATTCAATCGAAAGTGTTGGCAGGAACGAAAAAACTCTTCATATAACATTTTTAGGTATTTATGAGACCTACAAAATGAGACCACACGTAAAAAGATCCGACTAATAGCAAAAAAGTTACGGCCTAAAACCGAGGCAAACGGCAGGTTTTGGCACTTGTTGGTAATGCGACGATGGTTTATCGCAGATATTTGGAATTCTTCAAATTCGTAGAGTTCGTACTACTACAAGACACCTGTTTTGTGCTTTAGAATCAGGATAACTTTCATATAATTTCAAATTTTTCAGTTATTTAAATGGACCAGTGAAAATGAGAGAAATAATGGGTTGATTTTCTAGCTATTACATTTAGTAGGATATTTTAACTGTTTTTGACGACTGTTCATGCATGGCAGTCTAGTTTTGTCTGTATATCACGTACCGGGTGTTGCACATAATACGTACCTGTAGAAATGTACCGATTTTTGTTATTTTGCAAAAAACAAGGATATAAAACGTATTCCAACTGGTTCATCATCTTTTGTTACAGCAAAAACAATTTTTGCCGATTTATGATCTAGAAATCCACACCAAATGTAAACAAACAGCACATTCTGCATTTCTATTTATATTTTTTGCAGGTTTTAAGTTTGCTGGTAGCTTTACGACATATATTTGAGTATTTCTTAATCGCTGTAAATAGAGTGTGGATGATTGTTCAGTTCCTGAACAACCAAAAAATATTTGACCATTTCACTTTTGTAAAATGTTCTAGGACTATATCTTGGGCAGCAACAGTTAAAACAGTTTAAATAATTCGTCCTCTGGGATAAACAATTAACTTTTTACATAAACTATTAAACAGATCCTGCTGAAATTTAACACACTTATTAACACCAATTATACCCTCATTCTCACAAGCCGTTTACAATCGTTTTTGCAATAGTTATAAAAATGTATCCTAAAATCTCCGTATTCAGCTTAATTGTTTATAATTCTTGAAAAACACAAATGATGGTCTTTTTATGATCTAAAATCTTCAGTTTACCGATTATTTATAAGATATAATGTAAAAATTATTATTATTTTGACCTTTTCCCATTGTTTATAAAAAAACGATGCATATGTGGATGTATCTTTTTATGTAAGGTACCCGGGGGTAATAAGGCCCACCAGATATTAATTCCCAACGCTGGTTTGCCCAAAGGAAAGCGCCTAAAAAATTTATATCGCCATCTGTTAATAATATTTAGTATTACTGTTGCCGGAAATGTAATTTTGTTCTATGGTTATGAGCTTCCTGGCTTGTTCTATGGTGTCACGTTTCGCTGTGCTGTATTTTATAAGAATTTCGACCGGTAAGTAAGCAAATTAAATTGTTTTAATAATACGTAGATTTTTCATTATGTATGCATGATAATCTATGTATCTGATAGTTTCATTTTACGTAGCGTTTCTTTTTATGTTGGGTTTGTTTGTTGCTTAATAACCTCAAAATTAATTTTATTGTGCTACAGGTTATAAGGCCCGGGCCTTATTTTCTACAATGCATTGAAAAAGGCTTGGGCTTTATTTTCTGCCGTCATGAATACACGTATGCATTAGATTTATTTATTCTTTTACAGAAGATGGGTAAAAAAAGCAGAGGGATAAGGGCAAATTGGGATGAAGAGATGATGAGAGAGGCATTAAATTACATTAACGAGGGAAACTCTCAGCGCTGGGTGGAACAAAAATGCGGAATACCCAGACGAACACTTAGGAACCACATTAAATCACAAAGCGTGAAGAGAAAACTAGGTAGACAAACAATTTTGACCGATAATGAAGAGACTGATCTTGAGAATAAAATAATTCGGCTAGCCGATAAAGGTTTTCCGCTAACATCAAAAGCATTAAGAAGGTCTGTGTTCAGGTATGTTGAGCAAAAGAAAATTAAGCATTGTTTCAATCAGAAAACTCGTCTCGCTGGTAGGGAGTGGGTAAGGACTTTTCTGAAAAATCATCCGAGAATATCAAAACGTCGATCTCAATTCATGAATCCAGCAAGAGCCCAAAAATTAAATCGTTTTATCGTAGAAGATCATTTCAAAAAACTAGGAGATTTGTTGGAGCGCACTCGGTTAAAAAATAAAGAAGCAAAAATTTATAATATGGACGCGAAGGGTTGCCGCTTGACTCTTCACCACCAACAAAACGTTCTGGCAGCCAAAGGAGCAAAACGAGTGCATGTAATTTCTCATGAACACGCCGAAAACTATCGTCGCTTGCGCTAATGCTCTCTTACATGCCATACCGCCTGCCATTCTTTTTAAGGGCAAGAGAATGAAGCCAACCTACTTAGATCGCTTACCGGCTGGCTCAAAAGTTATGATGACGCCTAAAGGGAGCATGACGATAGAAACGTTTGATAAGCGGTTAGACCATTTCATTGAATACATGTCGCCTCCGCCTGTAATTTTAATTTTTGATGTGGCCAAATGCCATTTGGATATTAGCATTGCTGAGAAAGCAGAAGCTCATGAGATTCACTTATATTGTCTGCCGAGTAACACCACCCATGAGCTTCAGCCGATGGACAAAGCTATATTTCGAGCATTTGCAGCTTATTGGGACGATGAATTGTTAAAGTACTGGGATAAACATCCTACACGTGATTTAAACAGGGAAAGATTTTCTGAAGTTTTCACACCTACATGGCAGAAAGCAATGTCCATTGGAAATATTACATGCTGCTTTCGAGCTACGGGAATATGCTGATGACCGCCGCTGCCGATGATTCGGAATATGATTCAGATGACTACCTGCCCTTAGGTGAATTGCGTAAAAAATTAATCCCTTTGAATAATTCCTTCGCGGAAGTTTTACCAACACCAGATCTAGTCAAAAAAAATCTGCTCCAAGACGTAAAGCTATAAATTACAAAGCAGTTGAAGTCAAGCGATCCGTATTTTTAAAGGAGGTGGAGTCTCAACTTGATCCCGTTCCACTCTTATCGAATACCGCTAAATCGCCATCTGAATCTGTGTCTTCCATTGCATCAAAAACAAAAGAACATAACGAAGAATGGCACTGTGTGATTTGCTACGAAGACTATGTAGCAGATATGAGACGATGTGCTTCTTGTGGTTTTTGGGTCCATGAGGATTGTGCTGGTTTGACTGCGGACGATACTGAAAATTTTTTGTGTCCAGACTGTATGCCTTAAGTATTAGATTTATACTTAATACCATATTTTATCTTTGATACTGTTTTTTTAGTGTGTTACATTTATTTTTTATTCTATCAGTATTTTGTTGAATTATGTTTTGTATCTCTCATTCAAATCTCATTATATGTCGTTGCAGATATTAAGGCCCAAAGGGATATTTGGATATCATTTTGTGTTTTGTTTATTCGTTTGACTTGTTTTTGTTCGTTTAAATATGGGCCTTATTATATGCACTTGCAGGCTTTAAGGCCCAGAAGACATTTTTTTTAATGTTCGTCTCGACATATAAGCATGATTATTTTGTGTTCAAACATTACCATTATGTTAGTTTATACCCTTTTCTATTTTTTATAATAATAAAAGTTTGAAAAATAAATTTCTCTCGTAGATATTAATTATAATTTCTTAGGTGGGCCTTATTACCCCCTTGTACCTTATTTGTCATTTAAAAATCCTCCCTTCCATTCAAAACTTTCAGATATCTGCTAAACTGTTACTGCGGATTGGTATACCACCATTTGTTTGTCAAAAGTTTGCCGAGCTTCGAAAAATCAACCCCTAAAGAAGAATCATCCTCCACCAAGACAATGCAAGCTCGCACACAGCCCAAAAGAAAAGGCAGTATTTAACGGAAGAAAACCTGGACCATCCTCCATATGGTCCCGATCTAAGTCCTAATGATTTCTTTACTTTCCCGAAAATTAAAAACAGACTGCGTGGTCAAAGGTTCCAGTCACCAGAAGAAGCAGTTGACGCATTCAAAAGTGCCGTTTTGGATCTGCCAGCTAACGAGTGGAATAAGTGCTTCGAAAATTGGCTCGAGTGCATGCAGAAGTGTATTAATCTTCGTGAAGAATACTTCGAAAAATAATAAAGTCATTTAAAACTACCCACCGTGTTGTTTTATTTCCATATGCAAAACTTAAAAGACATCCCTTCCAGCACCTGGGGCATGTTCGGTCTCTTTCCACCTTTAAAAGCTGCCTGTTCAGTTTGCAGTGGCCTGTACCAAAAGTTTGAGTGATTTTCTACCTCCGTCCAGCAGCCAGCCCATCCATTTTATCAGCGTATACTTCTGGGTGGGTATAATATTTAGCACATTCGCATTGTTGAAGTTTGAACAGGGGAGCTTGCAGCTTGTTCACGTACCAGCCTCCTCCCCATACCTGTTTCGATTTTCCATAATATTCGGTCATCAAAGCAAAAACGGGGCAAATCCGATCCCTTCCCGTTTATAAAATAAACAAAGCAAGGTACTCATCGAAAGGGCGTGGCTTGTCATAACCGGCCCCTCCCCGAATGCGAGCACCGGTGTCGATTCGACCAATCCCGGCCGACCGGCAAATATATTCGGCCAGCCACATCGGAGTCTGCTCCTCACCAGCTGCACAACATCGAGCGGAAAAGGCAGTCACTTGCGCACTGCTGTCACGTGTATGTGTTGCCGTTCGCCTGTTTGTGTCCCGTGTCAAAGGATTTTCTGTGCAATAGTGTAGGCGACAGTGCGACAAACTGGAGCACCGTACTTGTATTAAACAGGAAATGAAGGTGAGTCGGAGCATTTTTACAATTGGTGTCTACTAAGAAGCGCAGGATTTACCTGTCGAAAGCTGAAATGCGTCGATAGATTGAAATGAGAACAACGTTTACGCCCAAATCTCAGTGACACTTCTAGTTGGTCTTTTCTGTGCTTCAGTGTCAGCGCTCTATTTTGAGGTTATGAGACAAATATTTATTTGCATCAAATTGTTCATGCTTTTGATTTACTTATCATCTGTTTAATCTGTCTGAAATTACTCAGACTTCAAAAAGGAAGCATAAACTTGCAATAAGGAAACGCTGACACGGAACAGTAGAAATCTAGAAATACCCCAAGAGACTGAAGAGAGAAAGGTCTATCAAAATCAAGGAGGCCATAAAGGCGTCCCAAAATTGTAGGAACGACTGACGATACTGGCCCTGTCACGCACTCATGTCATGGTACGTTGGAGTATCTGCTCGAAATATTCACCCTGAATATAGCTATTTCAACATTGGTTTTTTTCATTAAAGAAGATTCCTTAAACAATAAGTTCCAGTAGCTACTCTTCCGTCCTAACCCCTCTGTCCCTACCATAATTACTTTATTATATTGTCCTATGTTCAATATTACGAGCTTCCAAACACAGAACGTCCTATCTATAAATTATAAATTTTAACAAACCGGTAATTAGGATGTTTTAACTAAAGAGGGTAGATTATAGGTGAATCGCTAATATCTAGGTATTATGGGAGAAACATGGTAATCATCTGTCAAATTGCCAAATAAATACGTAACTTCGCGATAATAAAGAACAGTTCGACGTTGGGCGCCATTTAGGTACGTCATAATGACCGCTTGGCCAACCTACTAGCCGCAAAACTCTTCAGGATGCATAAATAGCATAGGTTGTCCGAGGAACACTGAATTTTGATCAGACCACAATCCATATAATACTGAAAATAGCATTGAATTCTAAAGCTCGTGAAAATTACCATAGGTATGAAGACAAAGGGGCTCTTTTGTTTTCATCTGGCCTTTTTATAGTTTCTATCACCGGTATTCTACGAAAACCCTACAATAGTCAAAGGCCCTGAGGAGTTACGTGGCTACATGTAGGGCAGTCACATTCTTCTGAATCCAATCTTATTTTTACTATTATTCTGATTATATTTTGATCAATACAGTACCTAGCATATAATGCATCAGTCATCACTATCACCGACATGCTTTATGATCCCAAGATTCTGTGGAGCTTTTAGTTAGAATAAATTGGCGCCCAACCTCAGACTATGTGCGATATATGGAATTCTCACGGGCTTTAAAAGTCAATGTCAGATCTGACTATACAGTTGAGTAATTTATTTTAACTGCTTGCAGGACTCGTCGAAAGGAGATGATATATCTACCAAAAAAATCACGTATATAAAAGTTGCATAATAAAAAAATAGGTAACGATTAAAAATAAAAAAATAAGAATTTTATTACACAGAGAAATAAATGACTCAACTGTGAAAACACCCTGTATAATCAGATCTGACTTTAAAAACCCGTAAGAATGAATTATATCGTACATGGCCTCACGTTGGGCGCCAATTTATTCTAACCAAAAGCCCCACAGAACCTTGTGATCATAAAGGATGTCGGTGATAGTGATGACTGATGCGTGTAAATAAGAATTTTATTAGACAGATTTTTTTATATTCCCGGTCACTGCCGTGTAAAATGAGTACTACAATTATTAGAAGATGTTCCGCTGAATGTGAGGCAGAATATGTGGTTCGTACATGATGAGGCTCCACTACATTTTAGACAAGTTCATGAATATCTAAATAATGAGTTTCCGAATATATGGATATGGCGCAATGGACCCATTTCTTAGCCTGCTCGTTCCCCGGACTTAACGCCTAGCGATTTTTTTCCGTGGGGCTGTTTGAAAGAGTTGGAATATCATGATGGATCAGTAAATACTCTGGAAGAACTTCAACAGCCAATTGAAAACGCGTGTGATCTAATTCGGGGACACCAGGATTATATTTTGGAAGCGTGTGGAGAGTCGTGGATTCGCCGAGCGAAAAGGGGACAATTTTGAACAGTTTTTGTAAAAAAATGTTTTTAAATAATTTTGATGTTGCAAACTAACTCTCTTATTATGCAACTCTTATATAGGTGATTTTTGGTATATCAACTTCTTTTGACTAGTTCTACAAGCTGTTAAAATAAATGACTCAACTTTGAAAACATCGATCTGACTGTTAAAGCCCGTGAGAATGCCTTATGTCCTGCCTCACGTTGGGCGCCAATTTATTCTAACTAAAAGCTCCACAGAACCTTGGGATCATGAAGAATGTCGGTGATAGTGATGACTGCTGCATGTATTGTTTCGATCAAAATAGAATCAGAATAATAGTCAAAATCAGATTGGATTCTGAAGAATGTGATACCTCTACATGTTGCTACCCTACGGTTTATTGGACGGCAATTTGTGCTTTGGATGACAACTTCGTCTATTGGTGTTTTCGGTAGCCTCTAGCCGTGTAACTCCTCAGGGCCTCTGACTATTGTAGAATATCGGTGATAGAAACTATAGAAAGGCTAGAAGTGCCTCCAGCTGATTCAGTTTTGATCAATCAGGACGATACTAAAAATACCATTGCCTTCCAAGGCTCGTGACAACTTTCACGGGATCTCCTAGCCGACGTTGGGTACCAATTGGGTTATATTACAGAAAAAGGTGTATTTTTCAAAAATACAAAATCAAAAAATTACCTTTGTAAAATTATGGCAATTTTACTATGATATTTACGTGACATTTAGATCTGACTGAGTGTAAAATGTGTTGAGAACAATACACTCTAGGTCTTGCAGAAAATTAGTGAGATGGTCAGCATTATTCCCAGCATATTAGCAGGAACGGCAGACATAACTCATGAAGCTTCTTAGGCTCTTTGACTATTGATATAGATATACAGTATATTCAGATAAGAGATAGACCGGACATAAACAAGACCACGTGATCATCGAACGCTGTGACATTCGGCAGGGACGTATTAAGAGTCACGCAGTACATATTTTAGATAGTAGATGCTGCTTTGCGTAACTTTGTAGTAAATTATGTGTATACGATTGGTGATGGATATAGGATCATGTGGGGGTGGGGTAAGAAATATATAATGATGTAAATATACATAAGGGTTTCAAAATTTTCGCTTCGATTTCCAGCTTCGGATGCCGCCTGATGTTTGGTGAAATACAGTCGAATATAATCTCAAAATGGCGTTTAAATTAGCCTAAATTAAAAATAATCGTATATCTCTTAAAATTGCTTTTAGAATATTGATTAGTATATTTTTTGATTTCTAGGTAAATATGTAACCAAATTAAAACGTTCAAAACGTAAAAAATGTGCATGGTTGAACATTGTCAGAAAGTAGATTCTTGAATAGGTTTTGCCAAAATGGGTTCAAAAATGTCAATAATTAATTAAAAAATACAGTAGCTTTATAATTACTTATAACTTACCGAATTTGATGAACGATATCTTTTATTGGAAAGATGAGCTTGATGAGCTTTCATCATCGCTACTGCCTGAAGCACCAACGTCAATAATGAATGGCTCGACTTGTTCCTCTAAAATATTGTCCAGTTCCCACATTCTCTTTTCAACTTTGTCTTTCACGTGCTTAATACAGTTTTCCCATTTTTGCGCTGTTATTAATTCTAGTGCTTCTTTGAAAAGTCCTTTGAGGTCACAAAATTTAAAAGTTGTATTGTGCTTAGCTATATAATTTTTAACCTCTGCCCATATGAGCTCAATGGGATTGAGCTCGCAATGGTATGGAGGTAAACGGAGCACAGTTTTATTTTGACTTGCTGCCATTTCGTCAATGGCGTATTTTTGATATTCCGCCTTGTGATCCTTGACAATTCTTAATAATTGTACTTTCAGCATTGCTTCTTCAAAGTTGATATTTTTCGAGCGGAGCCAATTTTGAACATCAACTTTCCTTGAAGCCGTTGTTGGGACCTTCTCCACTCTTCGAGAATGATAAGGCGCATTATCCAACACAATTACTGCGTTTTCCTCTAAGTTCGGTAAAATTTTTGAAAACCACTGTTCAAACGATTCGCCATTCATTTCCTCGTGGTAATCTCCAGTTTTCTTAGACTCAAAGCACCACAGACCGTCAACAACAAATCCATCCTCACTGCCAATATGACAGATAATGAGCCTTTTTCCTTTACCTGGAAATCGAAGTACTAACTGGTGTAGATTTATTTCAATAAGCGAACCTTTTTCAAATGTTTTCATCACATTCAGCGAAAAAACATTGAGACATGAGTATCAGATTGCTATAATTGGGATTATTTAGTCATATTGAAAGAAAGAATATTGAACGCCGTATGATTACTCAGCGCTTCACAATTTGATTTAAAGTTATAAACCTTTAAAAAATGAATGATCAGGAACCTGAAATACGCGCAAATATTAATATTAACAAATTATAACTTTATAAAGCTTAAAGTATGAATTAAAATGATTAGAAATATTAGGAACTTAGGAACAATATGAAACTTAGTAACTTTTTTTAAGTTTATAATATTCGACATATTTTAAGATTATATTAAAAAATTATTGAAATATCGAAAACACATAAAAACATGGCTTAAAAAAGTTCTAACAAATGAAAATGACAATAAAACATCCACGCATTTTATCGAAAGTTATAAAAGTTTTGTTACTTGTAATATGTTTTATCTGCCCCCTGGAATTAATGTTTAGAACGTTGTTCCCAAGGTTTGAAAAACATCCGATTGTTGTCTATTACTCGTATTTACCTGCTGGATTTTTTAATCCGGTGGACAGTCCATCTAGAAAGGCCCTCCTGGATGAAGTTACAGAATCATCAACCCATACTTTACTTGTAGTGTGTCCTGCGTTTACCCACGTTTCATCAAGGTAATAAATCTTCCTGTTTTGATTTCTATATTTCCCAATTTTTGTTAAATAATCCCTCCTCCATAGCACAATTTCTTCTCTATCCAGTAGTAAACTATTACGACCCCGTTTTTTCCATTTGAAATTTAAATGCTTCAGTAACGCATGGAAAGTTGATCGTTTGAAATTTGGCAACGTTGTATCTCCATTTACCTCCTGCAGTACTTTATCTATAGTAGGTATTTCATTCCTAAAGAAGAATTCATGCACTTTCCTCCTAATCGCATGCTTATCAGCTTCATCCAATGATTTAACAATACTTTTGCGATGTTTACTGGTCATTGGCTCAGAAAAGGTGTGATTTTTTTGTATTGTCTTAACACATTAAACACTGATGCGCGACACACCTCAACTTTGTGAGAAACCTTCACAACAATTTCTTTGATGGTTGATGCCTCGTTCTCCTCGCGCTCGATCTTATATATATTCAAAATGACCTCTTTCATTTCTGCACTCAGGTGTCTTTTTTTAGAGCGTTTCCTAGGTGGACTACAGGAGTTTACAACTTCATCGGCAGTATCTGTACTACTGGGCATTTTGCGCAAGCAGTTGATAACAATAACAATCAATAACAAGGTATAACAATAACAACGACAAACTCAACAACTTAATAAGATAACAAACGAAAACATCCAAAGAAATATCAAATTGCAATGATGCACACGACATACGTAACACTTCTGAACCTGAATGTGACTCTGCCTTGATACGACTGCTCTGCCGCTCGGCATAGGCATTTAATTGCGAATTGACCAATGAAGGCTCCTGTTTTACGTCGAGACGGCGGCGTTAGCGTGAAAATCACCCGAACCTTTTGTTTACATCCGGTCTATCTCTTATCTGAATATACTGTAGTGTACATGTGGCATGTCAGGTGTAGGTACAAATGCAATGTAGGCACTAAGCATGCCTGCTCTTTCATTAAGGGTGGAACATGTTGTTATTTTTTTTTTAGTTGGTATTATTTTGACAATTGGTAACGCTCCCATGCTCAACACATTAACAGATATATAGTGTCAAACTTCCGCTGTGAGCAAAGGATCGATTTAATCTTGAACAAAGGTTCGTGAAACTGGCCTGCTTGTGGTTAACCGAAGGTATGAGCGTGTTCGACCGGTATGTACAGCAGAAAATATTGCTGCTGTAGCCCAGAGTGTGCGTGAAAACGCAAGAATGTCAGATCGTCACAGAACACAACAAGTGGGCATCAGATGCAACTTGTGCAAGATTTGAAGAAAACGACCATTCGCTTCGGTATCGTTTCTCTGTGAATCAATTGGAAACGGACGTCAATTTTGGTTGCCAAATCATCTTTTCGGACGTCATCTGGGAGTTACTTTAACAAGCAGAACTGTAGGATTTGGGGTTCTGAAAATCCACGTGTCGTCATAGAAAAACCAATGCATCCAAAACGAGCAACTGTTTGGTGTCGCTTCTGGAGTGGTGGGATTATATTGCTCGTCGTACTACAGACTTTCTTCAAGAAGCACGCGTTAATGCCTCGCCGTGGCCACCCCGTTCACCGGATTTAAGTCCCATCGAACACGTGTGGGATGTAATAGGGAGGAGACTATCCACTTTGCACCATCTTCCACAGCTAATCCTCGAAGCTCGGGTTGCTTGCAATGAGGTGCCGCAACCAGATATCGATCAACGCATTTTGTCGATGCCTAGACGTATACAGGAGTGTATTCAGCTGCGGGGTCGCCCAACACAGTATTATTTTTCTTATTACTTGTCAATAACATTTCGCAAGAATATTATCGTTTCATTATTTTTTCTGGGTATATTTCCATACAAATTTGAATAAACTTTATGTATCCGAAACTTCCACTACAACAACTTCAATTCATAATTTCTTAATATGGAGTACACGATGTTGTCTGGATTCGCTTAACCGTGCAACCTCTTACCAGTACATAGTACAAACATTCCGATTCCGAATCCATTCTCTTCTCAAAGAAGGTGGAAAAATATGAATAGCCTATTATACTGCTCCTAAACGAAAGATAAATACTGTTCATCATCGCTTGTCAGTTATAAATCGGCTTTGCGTACCTTTTGAAAGTTTTCGTGATTGATACTCGATTTTTATAAAGTAGGTTCACGACGGCGGTCGAACGGTGCAAGGATATTTTACGTAAGGCAAGAACTGCAGATGCAATATAAATATGCGGCTATATCAATCTTCCACACACCCATCTAGATTTCTTCGTTCGATGCTAATAAGCGACTTCGGTCTGCCTTGATATATGCTTCATCAATCTGCACATATGGCGTACGTGTCAATACGATCGGTTAGCTGTAAATTCAGTCACAACTAGACTACGGCGCTTCAGTATATATATATATATAACTTGAGACGTGGTCATGGTCGTCTAGACCAGTTAGGTGAAAAATTAACGCTTCCGCCTTTTGTTGGGTACTTCGACAAAATTTAAGCAAAGAGGACTCTTTATACTTTTTTTAAATCTCTCTAGCTTTCAATGGACTTTGCCATCATCATCAGGAGCTGCAATTACAATGATAACAGTAGCAACAAAAGTGTAAAATGAATTTAAATTGAATCAACTTACAGTAGTATGTGAGGATGTTGCTAATTGTTGTTTTCGTATAGGATGAGGGAAACGTCCAGTAAATAAAAAATTAATAATTGTTAATTTAAAATTCCCATTAATTAAAATATAGTTTATTCAACTGCCTCTGGTCGGTTTAACAATTTCTTACATAACATTCTGAAAATCACATCATCTGAAGTGATTTGGCAACGTTTTGGCACACGCCCACACAATTCGTTCCATCTTTCAACATAGACATTGACAACCTTCGGCCTTCTGTCAAAGGTTCATCTCACTCATTATTCCATGACCACCATTTTGTGCAATCATCAAGTGGCTTCACGACGTAATGCTCTAATGTTTTCTAAATAATTTTTAATCTGTATTCAACTTGTCTTGTCATATTTTATATAATTTTAACCATTGTACCATGTATCCAGCTCTCACCATGTTACTGGACGTTTCCTTCATCCTATACGAAAACAACAATTAGCAACATCCTCACATACTACTGTAAGTTGAGTCAATTTAAATTCATTTTACACTTTTGTTGCTACTGTTATCATTGTAATTGCAGCTCCTGATGATGATGGCAAAGTCCATTGAAAACACAGATTATATTTATGGTTGTGAAAAGTCGAAATTTGGGGAGATATGTAAGTTCTTCAATTTTTCGCATAATTTCTTACATAACATTCTGAAAATCACATCATCTGAAGTGATTTGGCAACGTTTTGGCACACGCCCACAATTCGTTCCATCTTTCAACACAGACATTGACAACCTTCGGCCTTCTGTCAAAGGTTCATCTCACTCATTATTCCATGACCAACATTTTGTGCAGTCATCAAGTGGCTTCACGACGTAATGCTCTAATGTTTTTTAAATATTTTTTAATCTGTTTTTAACTTGTCTTGTCATATTTTATATAATTTTGACCATTGTACCATGTATCCAGCTCTCACCCTGTTACTGGACGTTTCCCTCATCCTATACGTAAACAACAATTAGCAACATCCTCACATACTACTGTAAGTTGATTCAATTTAAATTCATTTTACACTTTTGTTGCTACTGTTATCATTGTAATTGCAGCTCCTGATGATGATGGCAAAGTCCATTGAAAGCTAGAGAGAATTAAAAAAAATATAAACAGTCCTCTTTGCTTAAATTTTGTCGAAGTACCCAACAAAAGGCGGAAGCTTTAATTTATATATATATATATATATATATATACATATATATATAGGTGAAAAATTAAAGCTTTGTTGGGTACTTCGACAAAATTTAAGCAAGGAGGACTCTTTATACTGTTTTATTCTCTCTAGCTTTCAATGGTCTTTGCCATCATCATCAGGAGCTGCAATTACATTGATAACAGTAGCAACAATAGTGTAAAATGAATTTAAATTAACTTACAGTAGTATGAGAGGATGTTGCTAAATGTTATTTACGTTAAGGATAATCAATTTTTTACCTAACTGGTCTAGACGACAATGACCACGTCTCAAGTTATATATATATATATATATATATATATATATATATATATATAAAAGCACAAAATTCAAGTATTTCAAAACTACTGCATGAGACTCTGTTTCAAATATATACGTAAACAATAACATATTACTGGATATTATGTAAAATAAAATGTTTTAAAATTCAAGTATCGTGTATTGCTGCAGTATGGAACTCTACTGTATCAAGTTTTGAAATATAAATTACCCAGCTATCTGTTTATTTCTTTGGAGAAGAAACGTTCATTACGCAACAATGCCTATTTCAATATTCCAGTTCATACAACGTCCAAATTCAAAAAATGTTTTACTAACACGTCACCACATCTGTTGAACTATTTAGAGCTTTTTGAAGCACCTTCCATCCAAAACTTCAGAAATGAGATGGAAAAAGTGCTACTAGAGCTACAAAGATTTGAATCCACAAATTAAATTCATAGCAGTTGCTACACTATCTTCCAGTAACACTCAGACTATATCGTATTATATACAGTGTTGCGCATAATATTTGTTGTGAATGCTTATCACTCTGTTGTTGTTAAATAAGTGCTCATGAAACTGACTTCTTAGGGGGAGGTGAAAAATGGCCGTGCCAATCCTCTTTCCTTTTAGAATGTTGTCGTTTTTATATTTGTTATGTATATACATTCTAATAAAAATTATTATGATGATTATTATACAGGGTGATGCATCGAAAACGAAACAGACGCATTTACTGGCAGCTCAGTTTTTTTTTGGAAAAACGCTCAGACCCGTCGATTTTGTTTTCGAGGGGGACACAAGTTTGGTAGAAAATCACGTTAACACGTGCAGCCCCCTGGGTGGGGGTGACACCAACCCTAAAATCTTAAATGGAAAGGGGGGTCGAGTGATACCTTATTTTAAAGGTCTTTCAATTGCCATTATAATGATAAAAAATTAATGAAATTCAGTTCAGTAGTTTTGAAGATTTATTGATTTAAAGATTAAAGTAGACTTTAATAGGTACATCAGATTAGTTTGTACTACTTTCGGAAGAAATTTGACTAAAAGAATGTACTTAATAAGTAAATGGTTTTCTTCACTACGCCCATGGTTTGTTTATATTTTTTTAAACTTTTTTTTTATATTTTTTAAACTTTTTTCTATATGTGAATGTCTGTACGCCTTAAGTTGTGCCTGTTTGTACTTTGTAAATACTTATGTTTGTTTCGTTTGTATTTTTAATTATGTGTACTATGTACCTCCCTTTTATTAGGACGAGTCATATGTCATTTTTTATGATCTACAAGACAATAAATGTATCTATCTATCTAATTTGACCGGTGAAATGTATTTGGAATTACTGGAAGACGCCATAGATCCTGCATTAACAGACATAATTGAAAATCAGAATGATCGGCGGTACATTGCGAATAGGTTGATGTTCCAACAGGATGGTGCCCCACCACATTACGCATTACGTGTTCGACAATATTTAGATCAGATGGATTGGTAGAAGAGGTGCCATTGAATGCCCCCCAAGATCACCTTTGGATTTCTTTGTCTGTTTCGTTTTCGATGCGCCACCCTGTATATACTCAGTGACTTCAACTTGTTTTTTGGCAACATGTCAAGGATTGTATTAGAATATTGGTATTTCCTTTGCAGATTCTGTTTAACTTAATTTTGCACACATCTATTTTCCCAGATAAATGGAAAGCTGCTCAATTCCAAAAACAAAGAATTATAACTTAGTTTCTGATTATAGAGCTGTGTCTGTCTTAAACAATTTTGCGAAACTCTTGGAGATCATATTGTATAACCGAATATACATATATACATAGACATATACTTAACACCTTTAGGCTAACTTTTACTTTTATTTTGATTAATTGCTCTGTTATTGGCGATAAGCTGTTGAGCAATAAAGGCTTTTCAGAACCTTTTAGTACGCATCTTTATGTATGTCGGGGCGGTAGCACCCCAAGTATGTGAGCAGTACTCGAGGCTAGGTCTTATCTGCGCCTTGTACAGGGTGAGGAGGACATGGGGAGAAAAATATCTACTTCTTATCCCTAAACAAATAACCTAGCCTTCTCCCGCAGCAGCTGCCGCTAACCACGAGATGTTCGTGCCAGATCAAGTCCTCGGTGATCTGGACTCCGACCAGCCGAAATGAACGGCTCTTTGGTAGGACTCGGTCCTCAATCGAAACCTGAAGTTTCTGACCTTTTGGGGACGTATTTGAAATATGTAATCTTCATCGAGATTCAGCTCCAGAAAATGCTTTTAAGAAATTCAGAATTTTTACCTACAAGAAATTACTGTAAATTTGATGTATAAATGGCTGCGTGGTAAATATTGAGACACTGAACTTTACACTTTAATCTTTATTTTACTCAGACTGACAGAAAATCTTTATTATTAAGAACATCTGGTCTACCATGAAGATAATTCCTATTTGGCGTACAATCTGAATTGGAATACAATGAGCTGCCAACTTTTGGATTCAAAGCCCACATGCAGCGTCACAGATTGATTGAATTACTGAGTAGCATGTAATCCCTTCCCTCTATATTCTATTGTGCCAAGTACCAAACACTGAATTAATTGTTATGTTAGTCACACGCCGATATCTAAAACAATGACAACTATTATTACTATCTTTCTTTGGAAATCTGTATCACATGACCTTTAACCAGAGGCGGATCTTAATCTGTCAATAATGGGGGTTGCCATTCAAAAATCTAAAGTGTAATGCAATATCTTATTTTTGTTTCACCCTGGATTAATAATAATAATAATAATAATAATAATAATAATAATAATAATAATTTATTAGTCCTGCACGAAGTCGAAGAACATCCTGAAACGAGTACGAGAAAGATCGCTACAGTATATTCAGATAAGAGATAGACCGGATGTAAACAAAAGGTTCGGGTGATTTTCACGCTAACGCCGCCGTCTCGACGTAAAACAGGAGCCCTCATTGGTCAATTCGCAATTAAATGCCTATGCCGAGCGGCAGAGCAGTTGTATCAAGGCAGAGTCACATTCAGGTTCAGACGTGTTACGTATGTCGTGTGCATCATTGCAATTTGATATTTCTTTGGACGTTTTCGTATGTTATCTTATTAAGTTGTTGAGTTTGTCGTTGTTATTGTTATACCTTGTTATTGATTGTTATTGTTATCAACTGCTTGCGCAAAATGCCCAGTAGTACAGATACTGCCGATGAAGTTCTAGTTGTAGTCCACCTAGGAAAACGCTCTAAAAAAGACACCTGAGTGCAGAAATGAAAGAGGTCATTTTGAATATATATAAGATCGAGCGCGAGGAGAACGAGGCATCAACCATCAAAGAAATTGTTGTGAAGGTTTCTCACAAAGTTGGGGTGTATCGCGCATCAGTGTTTAATGTGTTAAGACAATACAAAAAAAATCACACCTTTTCTGAGCCAATGACCAGTAAACATCGCAAAAGTATTGTTAAATCATTGGATGAAGCTGATAAGCATGCGATTAGGAGGAAAGTGCATGAATTCTTCTTTAGGAATGAAATACCTACTATAGATAAAGTACTGCAGGAGGTAAATGGAGATACAACGTTGCCAAATTTCAAACGATCAACTTTCCATGCGTTACTGAAGCATTTAAATTTCAAATGGAAAAAACGGGGTCGTAATAGTTTACTACTGGATAGAGAAGAAATTGTGCTATGGAGGAGGGATTATTTAACAAAAATTGGGAAATATAGAAATCAAAACAGGAAGATTTATTACCTTGATGAAACGTGGGTAAACGCAGGACACACTACAAGTAAAGTATGGGTTGATGATTCTGTAACTTCATCCAGGAGGGCCTTTCTAGATGGACTGTCCACCGGATTAAAAAATCCAGCAGGTAAATACGAGTAATAGACAACAATCGTATGTTTTTCAAACCTTGGGAACAAGGTTCTAAACATTAATTCCAGGGGGCAGATAAAACATATTACAAGTAACAAAACTTTTATAATTTTCGATAAAATGCGTGGATGTTTTATTGTCATTTTCATTTGTTAGAACTTTTTTAAGCCATGTTTTTATGTGTTTTCGATATTTCAATAATTTTTTAATATAATCTTAAAATATGTCGAATATTATAAACTTAAAAAAAGTTACTAAGTTTTATATTGTGTACCGTTCCTAATATTTCTAATCATTTTAATTCATACTTTAAGCTTTATAAAGTTATAATTTGTTAATATTAATATTTGCGCGTATTTCAGGTTTCTGATCATTCATTTTTTAAAGGTTTATAACTTTAAATTAAATTGTGAAGCGCTGAGTAATCATACGACGTTCAATATTCTTTTTTTCAATATGACTAAATAATCCCAATTATAGCAATCTGATACTCATGTCTCAATGTTTTTTCGCTGAATGTGATGAAAACATTTGAAAAAGGTTCGCTTATTGAAATAAATCTACACCAGTTAGTACTTCGATTTCCAGGTAAAGGGAAAAGGCTCATTATCTGCCATATTGGCAGTGAAGATGGATTTGTTGTTGACGGTCTGTGGTGCTTTGAGTCTAAGAAAACTGGAGATTACCACGAGGAAATGAATGGCGAATCGTTTGAACAGTGGTTTTCAAAAATTTTACCGAACTTAGAGGAAAACGCAGTAATTGTGTTGGATAATGCGCCTTATCATTCTCGAAGAATGGAGAAGGTCCCAACAACGGCTTCAAGGAAAGTTGATGTTCAAAATTGGCTCCGCTCGAAAAATATCAACTTTGAAGAAGCAATGCTGAAAGTACAATTATTAAGAATTGTCAAGGATCACAAGGCGGATTATCAAAAATACGCCATTGACGAAATGGCAGCAAGTCAAAATAAAACTGTGCTCCGTTTACCTCCATACCATTGCGAGCTCAATCCCATTGAGCTCATATGGGCAGAGGTTAAAAATTATATAGCTAAGCACAATACAACTTTTAAATTTTGTGACCTCAAAGGACTTTCCAAAGAAGCACTAGAATTAATAACAGCGCAAAAATGGGAAAACTGTATTAAGCACGTGAAAGACAAAGTTGAAAAGAGAATGTGGGAACTGGACAATATTTTAGAGGAACAAGTCGAGCCATTCATTATTGACGTTGGTGCTTCAGGCAGTAGCGATGATGAAAGCTCATCAAGCTCATCTTTCCAATAAAAGATGTCGTTCACCAAATTCGGTAAGTTATAAGTAATTATAAAGCTACTGTATTTTTTAATTAATTATTGACATTTTTGAACCCATTTTGGCAAAACCTATTCAAGAATCTACTTTCTGACAATGTTCAACCATGCACATTTTTTTACGTTTTGAACGTTTTAATTTGGTTACATATTTACCTAGAAATCAAAAAATATACTAATCAATATTCTAAAAGCAATTTTAAGAGATATACGATTATTTTTAATTTAGGCTAATTTAAACGCCATTTTGAGATTATATTCGACTGTATTTCACCAAACATCAGGCGGCATCCGAAGCTGGAAATCGAAGCGAAAATTTTGAAACCCTTATGTATATTTACATCATTATATATTTCTTACCCAACCCCCACATGATCCTATATCCATCACCAATCGTATACACATCGAATTGTGCTAATTTACTACAAAGTTACGCAAAGCAGCATCTACTATCTAAAATATCTACTGCGTGACTCTTAATACGTCCCTGCCGAATGTTACAGCGTTCGATGATCACGTGGTCTTGTTTATGTCCGGTCTATCTCTTATCTGAATATACTGTAGACACTTAAATATTTGCCATCAAATTGTTTGGAGAATTTTAGTGTTCAGCTTGACTAGTCAACTGACTGCAAAAGCTGATAAGGTGGTCGATATATTTTGCTGGCATGTCATTTCTTACGCGATTCTGAACATCGCAAACCTTCTCCATTGTAGGAACGCCTGACGATATGGCCCTAAGTCCTGCTCCGTGGAATCCTGAGTACGAGCATAATTCCGTACAAAAGTCCATTCAAACTACAATGGGGCATTACATCGCAGGATATTTCGCGCATTTTGACACCGTCCGATTTCGTAACAGTACAACATAAATACGGCGGTACGTCAACGAGACGTTGGATGCTGCGTATGTTTGAATAGAATCATAAATAACAGTTAGAGCGGATCGTAATGTGGCGTACGGTGATATTTAGAAAATAATAAATAAAAGAACATTAATATTCTCTCGGGCGTTATTATATGAAATTGGGAGCTAACAGTGAGGGCTAAGCGGCCAAGGTACGACACGGCGGCACATTATATCTCTGACTTCGGAATATGATAAATGGACATTGAAATTCCATCTGGATTCTTTGCATTGTGCTGCGTTGCGGTCGACAGTCCAAAGAGTTTTTTCTCTCCGCGGTTAGATTTATTTCATCGATTCATTGGCGATGCCGGTGCGCGGTGAGACTAAAGCCGGGTTGTGGAATACCACTGTGGTTCACGTTTGTTGCTTGTAGAGTTGCTTCGTAGTGTTTCAGCTTGCCCTACAGTTGCAGAATCGTTATGTAACTTTCAATTTGTATGAATTGCATAAGAACCAGGGTCACGCTGGTCAAAAAACTTCATGTTCAGGATGATGTTCTTCTCGTCTTCGGGGGCGTGGGGGTTGACATCAGTGCCTCTGACATAAAAAATAAAAACTTGACTGGCGAACGAATGGCAGAATGGCAGATGACAACCCTACCCTTGTACTCTTAGGGTACCGCCTAAAAGTGATTAAAAGATTAAATCTAATTTATAAATGAACAATTTATTGTTAAACAACAAAATTAATTCTTCTTTTTGGCTTCCTGCGAATCGATCTTTGAATCCAGTGCAACAACTTTTTTGTGGTTTTGTCCATCACAGTGGCGGATTTAAGTAATGGCAAAATGGACATTGCCGCCTGGGCGCCCCAAGGAAGGGTGGTCAATGTAAAATTAATGACAAGGAATCAAAGTGTTGTTATATTCTTTTAATGACCAGCTGCGTAATGTTTATGATACAGCGCGTTATCATTCAGTTTGAATAAGAAAATTTTCTCAAGAAATTTTTTGAAAACTGTTTATTTCATTTCTAAATATACTAAGTGACATATAAATCCGAAACCCCAGTTTAAATGGTTTTATTTTAATAAAATTTTGTATAAGTACTTAATGAAGCATAATAAGTAAATGCTAAAAATTTCAAAATGATTGCACTGCTTTAAAGCCCTTTGACCTTTAATAATGTGTGGATGCACCCTGATGTGCTACGCATTCTCCAACGCGCCTAGACATGCTTCTGATCAGGTGGTCAATGTCCTCCTGCGGTATCTCATTCCAGGCAACCACCAACTCCTCTCGAAGTGCTTCTAGAGTCTGAGGAGGACGTTGCAAATTGAGCAATCTCCTACCCATCATATCCCACACGTGCTCAATTGGGGATAAGTCGGGAGATCTTGGTGGCCATGGTAACAATGTGACATCATTATGTTGAAAGAAGTCTATTGTGACTCTTGCAACATGTGGTCGGGCATTATCTTGTTGGAAAGTTGGATCTGCCAGGGTGTCAAGATAGGGTAAAAGATGGGGGTTCTAGAACTTCGTGGATATAACGCTGCGCGTTCATGTTACCTCTGATGAAGATTAAAGGTGACCTGGAAACATAAGCTATAGCACCCCAAACCATAACTCCAACAGTGTGATGAACATGTCTTTCAACAAAAAACTGTGGATTCCTCCTTTCACCACGTCGCCTTCTAACCTTGGCACAACCATCATGCATGCCTAAACAAAATCGAGACTCGCCACTAAAGACAATACTGTTCCATTCCTGATCCCAGAGTGACCGTTGTCTGCACCACTCAAGGCGATTACGTCGGTGTTCTCGAGTTAAAGGGAGGACCCAGCGTGACCGGTATGAAAACAAGCCAAACTTCTCATTCGTCGGTAAACACTTCGCATGCCAATAGGTCTTCCGTGTTCTGCAAACCATTCATTTGCAATGGACCTGGTAGTGGAGAAACGGTCCCTTAAGGCCAATAATCTTAGGCGGCGATCTTCACGGTCTGTTGTTCTACGGCGGCGTCCAGTGCCCCTTGCTCTTTGCGTACGGCCTTCTCGAAGCCATGCCTGACAACACCTAACCACAGTGTGTACACTTCTTTGCACTCTAACGGCAATTGCCCGAAAAGAAAGTCCAGCTTCTCGAAGTCCCACTATACGGCCCCTATCAAACTCACTAAGTTGACGAAATCGTACAAGTCTCCGTACTCTAGGCATCGTAACCGATCGTAAAGGATGTCAAGAACCAAAATCCGCCAACTTTGATTCTTTACTGCGGCTGAAATATTTATTTTTAGAGCGTTAGTGAATTAAAAAAAAGCAGTATAAAAACCGGAATGTCCAACTGATAAGGCTGAAAATTTTTTCACTTGTTATTTACAGTAAGATAAATACATTCACCAACTTTTATTAAAATAAAACCATTTAAACTGGGTGTTCAGATTTATATGTCACTTAGTATAATTACCGAATTATCCTTTTATTTCTCAAGGAGTGGAGGGGTTATTTTTTAGTTTTGCTTGTTTTCATACCGGCCACACTGGGTCCTCCCTTTAACTCGAGAACACCGACGTAATCGCCTTGAGTGGTGCAGACAACGGTCACTATGGGATCAGGAATGGAACAGTATTGTCTTTAGTGACGAGTCTCGATTTTGTTTAGGCATGCACGATGGTCATGCCAGGGTTAGAAGGCGACGTAGTGAAAGGAGGAATCCACAGTTTTTTGTTGAAAGACATGTTCATCACACTGTTGGAGTTATGGTTTGGGTGCTATAGCTTATGGTTCCAGGTCACCTTTAATCTTCATCAGAGGTAACATGAACGCGCCCCTACAAAATCCAACCCGTACGTCCTCGAGTTCGTTCTGCGGGGCGGCCGTGGGCGCTGAACCGTGTGCGACCGTGTAGGGGGGGCAACGGGGTGCCGGTCTTGCGGTGGACCGCCTCGATTAGTTTTTGAGGAGACCCGCCGGAAAGCCGGTAGCCCGGCCAATCGAATGATTCGTTGAGCCACAGGTGTCTCGGATGTATATCTGGGACGCCTGCAGCTCAACGGTCATCATGGGCAATGGTACGTTACCCAACCCAAGGTGTTAAGCGATTCCGTGCCGAGGGGTGCGTGGCGGTGGGGATGCACCGTCTTAAACGGAGCCTCTGGGACACCGGGCGACCTCCCAGAGTATCCAGCCTTGCGTCCGTGTAGGGGCACCGCGGACGTCGATCACCACTTCCCCTATACTCGTGGGAACATTATGGAACCAAACGATGGAAAAAATAATAAAAAACCCGAGGCCCCCCCTACAGGGGACCCCGAACATCCAGGCGACCCCTCACAAGGGGACCCTGATCGTACTCTGACAGAGGAATCTGTCAGAAGCTTAGCGAGAGAGCTAGCGGAAAGGGTGGGCTCTCTAAAGATTAAGAAAAGTCTCGGCCAGGTTCCGAAAGGAAAAGGGCTCGGAAGCGGAGAGAGGCGCAGATGACGGAGGGCTCGGAAGGTCGGGGCACCACTTCTGGGACCCCGGCTGGACGGACCCAACCGCCATCTGGGCTAGACGGTGCGCAATCCGGTGTGTCAGCGGAGACCCTAAAGCGGCCCGGTGACGGGAAGCGGCAGAGGTCTGCCGGTGGGACACCGGAGGGCGCATCCTCGCGGAAGAAGCCTCGCACTGCGACGCATGCGCAAATTAGTTATGCGCGAGCGTCCCAAGCGGGTCTCAGGGTGGCCGTCGTGTCCGACGGTTATCCTGGGACTCAACTTACTAATGTACAGGTGCAGCAGGTCCAGGAGGCGGTCAGTGTGCTGATAGATGGGATCCCAGATGAGGTGACCCTTCCCAGGTACATTGACTGCTACCTCTCTCGAGGGGCAGCCATCTTTGTCTGCGAGGACGAATCCTCTAGGGCATGGTTGGAGGCCCACGTGGGGGATCTGCGGCCGTGGGAAGGCGCAAGGCTCATTACGATGAGCTTTGGAGACCTTCCCATATACCACCGCGTGATGGCCTGGTTTCCGGGTCCCAACCTGGACAACGAGGTCATCACGAGGAGACTCAGGAGGCACAATCCTGGGACTTTTCCCAGCGCGTGGAGGATACTTGAGAGGAAGGAAGAGCCGATAGGTGTCCGACTTGTCCTCTCAGTTGATTCCATAAGCTGGAAGGTCATTGTAGGTAACGGCAACAGGCTGTGTTGCGGTGGAAGTTCGGGGGGTGTTTACACTCCTGAGCAAGAAGAAGAGCAGTGGAGCGACACCTGCTGGAACTGGCCTGGCTCCAAACCAGGAGTCGGACCAGCCCAGACCGACGGGAGCTGTGGCGGTAGACCAGGCTCCTTCACAGGGGATGGGTCGGCCGGGTCAGCTCTCGCTGGAGCCACCGGAGGCTACGGACGTGGAGGCGGCGGGTACAAGCAGGATATCCGCAGAAAACATCGTGGCGGACCCTGCGATGGATCTGGTCCCAGAGGAAACGATAGCGACTCGGACGAGGATGGAATCCTGAACCGAGTCCGAGAACTCCTCCGTGGAAGCGGAGATGAAGGCGGCTGCGGCAGCGATGACTGCGGTGGCGACGGCGGTACGCCCGAATAGGGGTTACATACCGTCATTCGGGAAGGTGTAGGAAGGGCCTCTCAACATCCATGGTAAGTTTCAATTTCATCCAAATTAACTTACAACACTGCATAGCGGCTTCGAGGGCCCTTACTCAGGAGATCACTCGAGGCCGACATGACGTGGCTCTCATCCAGGAACCCTGGCTGAGAAACGGTTCAGTAAACGGGCTTAGTATACCAGGCTATACGCTTTCTAGCGATACTCCGGACACTAAGCCCAGAGCTTGCGTAATGACTTCCGTCAACTCATGGCAACTTAAAGAATTTACATTCAGAGACTTAGTTGCAGTCAGAATTAGATATAAGAAGGAAGGCAGTGACAGGGACTTGGTTGTCTGTTCGGCTTACCTTCCTTACGATTCAAGAGACCCTCCTCCGTCTAAGGAAATGGGGGACCTTGTCGCATTCTGTAGGGATTCTGGACTCGACCTTGTGATTGGATGCGACAGTAATGCCCATCACGTTGCGTGGGGCAGCTCGAACACCAACAGACGAGGCGAAGACCTGATGGAGTTTCTTGGGGCATCGAACCTTGAGGTTCTGAATGTCGGTAACATGCCCACTTTCAGCAATAGTGTAAGAGAAGAGGTTATCGACGTAACACTGAGCGCGCTTAACTTAGCTCAGGACATCAGGGACTGGAAAGTGTCTCTAACACCCTCTCTATCGGATCACAGGTATATACTGTTCAAGACTGATGGAGAGATTCCGGATAAATATGCTCGGAATCCCAGGCATACTAGATGGGGGTCCTTTAGGGCAGACATTGACAGTAAGCTTGGAGCGGTCCCATACAGGCTTGGCAGGGGCTCTGACATAGAAGCAGCTGTCGAGTCTCTGAGCAGGGACTTGACGGCCGCATATGAGGAAACTGCCCGTTACGCAAAGTACAAGGTAAGGGCAAGGCAACCTTCTGGACCAAAGATTTAGAGGATAGAAAACGAGCGGTGCACAGACTTCTTAGCAGAGTTAAGCACAGGAGAGGTTCTCCTCTATGGGAAGAATACAAAAAGGCATTGCAGGAGTACAAAAAGGAGATTAGAAGGGCCTCCAGAGAATCCTGGAGGCACTTCTGTCAGTCCATAAATGACATTCCTGCTACTGCAAGAATACACAGAGTCCTATGCAAAGACACTAAAGCAAGATTGGGATCTCTGCATGATCCCTCGGGAGGGAACACTACTTCCGAGGAAGATACTCTGAGGCTTCTGATGGATACGCACTTTCCCGGTTCCACAGTAGCGCGATCAATCACAGAGTGCATGCAGTTGCGCAGGCCCTCAAGGGAGGACTGGCGCACGGCAAGGGAGATTGTCACCTTCGAAAGGACTGTATGGGCAGTAGATTCGTTTGCCCCATACAAAAGTCCAGGTCTGGACGGCGTATTTCCGGCCATGTTACAGCAGGGACGGATTTCGGTTGTTCCTTACCTGTTGAATGTGTTTCGAGCATGTGTGGCCACGGGCTTCACACCTAGAAGTTGGCGGCAGGCTAAAGTGGTATTCATTCCTAAACCGGGCAGAGATAGATATACTGGCCCGAAGGATTTTCGACCGATTACTCTTCATCTTTTGTGCTTAAGACCCTGGAAAGGATAGTTGATAGATACCTAAGGGATGGCCCACTGGAAAGGTGTGTCATTCATGCAAATCAGTTTGCATACCAAGCTGGAAAATCGACTGATCTGGCCTTACACAATCTGGTCGGGAGGCTGGAGAAGACTCTAGATCAGCGAGAAGTGGCACTCGTGGCCTTCTTAGATATTGAAGGTGCATTTAATTGCACCACAACCGACTCTATCAGACAGGCCTTGGTTAGACACGGGGTTGGATCAATCCTAATAGATTGGGTCCTCTCTACTCTGGAGGGTCGGGTAACAACAGCTATGCTGAATAACGTAAGCTGCAGCGTGAACGTAGCTAGAGGCTGCCCTTAGGGTGGAGTTCTGTCACCCCTACTGTGGTGTATCGTGGTGAACGAACTGCTCGTTAGGCTCAACAGTATGGGTGTATACGTGCAAGCCTATGCTGATGACGTAAGCATAGTGGTTAGGGGGCGTTTCTGTAGAACAGTCTCGGAAATTATGCAGGGCGCTCTGCGCTCCGTGGAAATCGTGGTGTAGGGAAGTCGATCTTTCTGTTAATGCTGAAAGACCGAGCTGATCCTATTCACTAGGAGAAGAAGGCTTGACGGACTGGTCATGCCTACCTTCTTTGGGACTAGATTAGTTTTGTCCCAGTCAGTGAAATATCTTGGGAATTATCCTGGACTGCAAACTGAACTGGAGAGAGCATGTGGAACACAAGGTTAGCAAGGCTCGCAATTCGATGTGGGCTTGTAGACGTGTTGTCGGTGTAAGGTGGGGGCTTAAACCCAAAGTGGTATACTGGCTCTACACGACGATAGTACGTCCATCTCTCTTGTACGGCTCCCTGGTCTGGTGGCCTTGCATTAGAACTGAGTCAACTAAGGCCAAACTCAATAAAATTCAGCGTTTGGCCTGTATTAGCATTACAAGCGCAGTGCGAACAACGCCATTGAGTGCAATGGAAGCTCTGTTGGATCTCCCACCGTTGGATCTGGTGATCCGCGGTGAAGCGAGAGTAGTCGCTCATCGACTGTGGAGTCAGGGCTGCTGGGCTTTCTTGAATCCGGTCAAGGGGCATACTGCCATATTAGTCGAATTAGAAAGGGAGGACCCCGTCCTTCTAAGCAGGGTGATCGTATTACCCCTAAATATCGCTTCAACCGCAAGTTCATTGTGGAGTACCCAACGAGGGAGGAGTGGGACGCCGGTAGCCGAGGACTCTCCGAAGTGAGCGGCAGGTCTGGTTACACGGACGCTCGGTCATCGAAGAGGGCTCAGGTGCTGGGGTCTCTGGACCTAGAAACTAGGCTATCTCTGCCTCTCGGTGAGTACACCACCATTTTCCAGGCGGAAATCTTTGCGATTCTGGCTTGTGTATCTCACATTCTGGAGGAGGGTGGGCCTAGGAGAAGAATAACAATCTTATCCGACAGCCAGGCTGCAATGAAAGCACTAAGTGCATGTAAGATTACTTCGAGTCTTGTATTGCAATGCAGGGAGGCTCTGGATTGCCTCGCAGCGAGGCATCCGGTATCGTTTAATATGGGTACCGGGGCACGCTGGGATAAGGGGCAATGAGACGGCGGACACTCTGGCGAAAACAGGATCAGCCAGCAAGCTCGTTGGTCCTGAGCCAGCTCTAGGAGTAACCGCGCATAAAGCTAGGAGGAAAATGGAGACGTGGGTTGCAAGACAACACTCTCAGAAATGGAGAAGTATCTCTAGACATCTCCGCCAGGCACGAGAGCTCATTGAAGGGCCCAGTGCTAAGGATGGACGCTTCTGCCTATCTCTGGGTAGAGCCAACCTAAGGTTGCTGGTGGGACTGTTGTCTGGCCATAACACGTTAAGGCGGCACCTGCACGTGATGGGGGTGGCTGAGGATCCCTTATGCGAACGCTGCGGAGTAGAGGAAGAGACCTCGGCGCACGTTTTGTGTCGCTGTGAAGCTCTGAGCTACTATAGGCAGACTATACTGGGGTCCATTACTTTGGACCCTCAGGACGTAAAGGAGCTTGGACTCAAGGCGATTCTCAACTTCGCTAAAAGGGCGAGGCTTGTGATTTAAGTATTGTAGAGGTGCATAAGGGCCCGCTTAAGCGGGCCTATGCACTGGCTCCTTATGGTGGCCGGGATGCCTCTAAAATTCAAGATTCATTCATTCATTCAACATGAACGCGCAGCGTTATATCCACGAAGTTCTAGAACCCCATCTTTTACCCTATCTTGACACCCTGGCAGATCCAACTTTCCAACAAGATAATGCCCGACCACATGTTGCAAGAGTCACAATAGACTCTTTCAACATAATGAGTCACATTGTTACCATGGCCACCAAGATCTCCCGACTATCCCCAATTGAGCACGTGTGGGATATGATGGGTAGGAGATTGCTCAATTTGCAACGTCCTCCTCAGACTCTAGAAGCACTTCGAGAGAGTTTGTAGTTGCCTGGAACGAGATACCACAGGAGGAATTGACCACCTGATCAGAAGCATGCCTAGGCGCGTTGGACATTCCGTAGCACATCAGGGTGCAATCCACCATTATTAAAGGTCAAAGGGCTTTAAAGCAGTGCAAATCATTTTGAAATTTTTATCATTTACTTATTATGCTTCATTAAGTACTTATACAAAATTTTATTAAAATAAAACCATTCAAACTGGGTGTTCGGATTTATATGTCACTACTTAGTATAATAACGAGGAATAACAGTAACAAACAGAAACTTAACAAATTACTCAAATGCACTTAACAACAACAACAGCAACAACCAAGCAAGGCGAATACGAAAACACGAGCACGCAGTGATACACGCGACGGTCGGTGGCCTGAATGCAACTCTGCCTGCCCTGCCCCTGCCCCGCGCATTATTCCGCCAGGCGACCGCTTGAAATTTAATGGCGAATCGACCAATAAGAGGCGTTGTTCCCACCTGTTACCGAGAGATCACGCGCTAACTGTTATTATTCACATCTCATCTTGAATTTGGATTCAGTTTAGCATCGATCTTCCAGGCAGAGCTATATGCTATCCAACTGCATGATCGCGGAACTACAACTGAGGCACAGAACTATAATTATTTTTTCAGATAGTCAAGACGCACTCAAAGAACGTACTCGACATCGAAATTAGTGTGGAATTGCAAAGAAGCTCTCGGCGGCATAGGGGAAGAAAATGAAGTCCGTCGCATATGGATACCTGGACAGACAGGTCTAGAGGGAAACGAGACAGCTGACCCTCTGGCAAACAGTGGGGCTAGCACACCCTTCATAGCGCCTGTTCCGGCGACTCGGATCGCATACAATACGGCTGAACAAATAATCTCTGCAGAGATGGACAGAAAGATCCATCAATACTGAGAGGGATTAGCAGGGTTAACCCATGCTAAGGCAACTATATCAATCTTGACGAAGAAGGTAACAGACTCTTTCCTACGGCTGAACAGGAATAGCCTAACAGCTCTAGTAGGACTGTACACTGCAAATTGCGTCTCCGCATGGCGGAAGACGCTAAGTGCGGTCTATGCATGAAGGGAGATGAAACGATCAGGCATGTATTGGATGCCTTGCTATTGCCAGAATCAGGTACAACATAATTGGAGACGTAGTACTCCAAGCAGGCGACCTGAAGGATATTTCTCCAAACAAACTGTAACAAACCTGGGGGAAATATGAATAGGTGTACGCCACAATAGACCAGAGAGTCGCAGTGGAGGACCGTTATTGATGCACTCACAGGAAACCTCACCCCTAACCCAACCTAGGCGCTTCATACAACTAGCCCTACGAGACCATTTTGCTACTATGCCAATGGTTTCAAGAAGAAGGTAGATCTGTTACTATGTGTAGGTACTAGGCAGCAGCGGTGGCCGCAGTAGTAGACTCGTCGGTGTCCTGATCAGTCGCCGTGCGCTGTGCGGGTTCGAGTCCCGTCCCAGGAGAAATGTTTCTCTTGGCTATGGATGTTGTGATTGTCCGTAGGTGGTAGATGGTCTCTGACTGTCGAACGCGGAGGTACCACCCGGCGGTTCTCGTAGGCGGAGCCAGAATGTGTGCATGTTGCATGCACACGTGTTCCCTCGCCAGAGTCCGTGTGACGTCCCCCCTTTTCCCATGTATCCCCCTATAGCCCCATGGTACCCAATGGGTGCTTAGGCCTTAGGCCTTCGTGGTAGTTGGAGTATAAACAAAATGCTCTATCGCCGCATTCGAGCCTTAGTGCTTCCTCTGAATGCGGACCACTGTCGTCAACGTTTGAACTGGAGCAGAGACCAGCAACATTGGAAGGCAGAATGGCATAATGTCATCTTCAGCGACGAATCGCGATTCTGTCCAGGTACGCACGATGGTTGTAGAATGGTAAAGTTATGTAGTGGCCACGCCGTTCGCCGGATTTAAATCCCATCGAACATGTGTGGGATATGATGGGGAGGAGGCTGTCGACTTTTTACCATCCGCCACAGACTGCCACAGCTAATCCACGAAGTTCGAGGTGCTTAGAATGAGGCGCCACAACCAGACATCGATCATCTCATTTTTTCGATGCCTAGACGCATACAGAAATACAGAGTGTCCGCAAAGTTGGGGTTTTCCTTTACACGACGTGTAGATCTTGAAAACATAAGCAATTTTTCTTAGTACCATATACACCAATGTCTTAAGGGAACCGAGATAAAGGGCTCTGCAATATCAAAAATATCTGAATACCGTCCTGTAGCCGCGACCCGCGACATCCCCGAGTGGTACTAGGACACTAGCTCAACCCGACGACAGAACTGGGTCGGGGTCAGTGTGTCAGGTCAGTATGCAACCCCTTCAACCGACGGTTACGGTCACGCGTGTAGAGGTAAACGAACCCGTATAATCGATTGCGTTTCAAAAAACAACAAGCACTAGAGACGTGGCTAGAGAAGTGCAAGTATCAAAAACTAAAGTGTGGCAAACGCTGCGTGAAGAGGGGCTGTATCCGTTTCACGTCCAACGTGTACAAGCCCTTCAACCGGACGATTTTCCAGCAAGAGTGCGGTTTTGTGAGTGATTGTTGCATCTACATGACAATAATCCGGACTTTTTGAAGTGCATATTGGGCAGGCATGGTGAACGGTATGCTCATTGCACCATTTATTCTCCCAAATCGATTGAACCGGATGCAATACCTAGACTTTTTACGCAACATTTTGCCTTCCTTGTTAGAAGATGTGCCATTAAGTGTAAGACAAGCAATGTGGTTTCTGCACGATGGTGCACCGCCCCATTTTAGACGCGAAGTGCGTGAGTTTTTGAATGAATTATTTCCGAATAGGTGGATCGGACGTAAAGGACCCGTAGCGTGGCCTACGCGATCTCCAGACTTAACACCATGTGATTTTTTTCTTTGGGGAGAAATGAAACGCTTAGTGTACAAAACTGAAGTGCATACGGTTGACGAACTTCGTCTCAGTATTGAACAAGCTGGTGCTTTCATTCGGGGGAGAGACTCCATTCTCAAAGCCTGCACCGATGCTTGGCTACGTCGTGCACGCACCTGTGTTTTTGAATCAAACGGCGATAACTTCGAACAATACCTATAAAGTACGTTTACCTAAAAACTGAAAACGCGGCAATTCCGTCATATTTGTTACCTCTGTCCGTGGTCTGCACCACCGCCGGCGTCTGCTCGGTAGCGCATCAGCTGATTTCATTTTCTGTTGGAGCGGTATGATTTCGGGCAGAGACGTACTTAGCCCTTCTCGTCAACTGGAGAGTGAGTACTTTTTCCTTTATTTTTTTTTACCTTTGTTATTTCAAGGGTAGTTGTTTCTGAAAAGGAAAACCCCAACTTTGCGGACACCCTGTATATTCAGCTGCTGGGTCGCCCAACACATTATTAATTTTTTTCTTGTTACTTGTCAATAAATGTCGTGAAAATGTTATAGTTTAATTTTTCATACAAGACTACCTCGTTGCCAAAAAATCAAGTTGACGAAATTATTTTTTCTGGCACTTCTAATGTCATTGAGTATATAAATACCGGAAGCAAAAGGTCTTTGGCGCCTTTTTTGATAATTATACAGTTCCATTCAAAGAATATTTGAGAAAATCCAGCGACCTTTATGGGCCTGTATCTCCAAATCAAAATGAAACCGTAAGAAGAGAAAAATAGTCGAGGTGTATCCCAAAAAACATTTATCAATTTTTCCTCCAAAATGCGGGAAACGCCCTGTAAGTATAACCTGCCGAATTTGTATTTGTCACTAAAATATTAATTTCAGATGAGAAATCCTTTAGAAAATTATATTTGATTGTATTTTTTTAGGTAGATTAGTCTCGAAATTTCTTGCGCCTTCCTGGACTGGACTAAAAAAGCATATGATAAAACAGCCGCAATGTTGGTCTTTTTCTAACTCTTCGGCCGACATAAATCATCACGCAGAAGTAAAAATTATTTGCTATATAAATAAAAGGATAACAATAAAGCTTGCCTTAGCCACAATATATTAAGTTCCGCGGTGTTCGTATTAATCAAAAGCCCGCGAAGACGACAAGTAGAAAAATATGTAAATGAACCGACCTCACCGATAAAGTGTGAAGCAAAAAAACCGCATTAATCTTGATTCAAACGAATGAAACCAAAAAAATGGCACCTGTATCACTTTTTATAGGTCTGGTTATCAAATTTACTATACGTACATGACTTCAATTTTGCCGTTTGGTTTGTAATATCAAATTCCATAGATTCATGTAGCAACGATAAATACTAGGAACGGGTAAAAGGGGCAAGTGTCGTCTAAAACCCTATATTTATAAACCGTCTTTTATTTTCAAAGAAAATTCAGTATAATAAAAAATATACAGGGTGTTTCAGTTTATTGTTGCATAACTTTAAGATTCGATAGAACTTTTAAAATTAATGCATAAAGTCTATATAAACATGGGTCGAAAAATGCGTGGCTTCCAAAATACAGGGTGTTTAAATTGACTTTTTAAAATAGTTTTTTTTAAATATTTAGAACAATACTTGATGTATAACAGTGCAAATTGGTATACAACGGTTTTTTTGTACGACAAAACGAACCATGGGGATAGTTTTACTGTAGCCGCGAGAGGGCGCTCTTTACTGTACCTGTAGTGTATTAAAACGACCGAAAATTTTTTCTTTTTGCAATTTTTTGCTTTTTGAATAAAAAAACCGATTCTTCGCACTTTTCTGCATAAAAAAGCTCTCCTGTGAGTTTTCGTTATAGTTAGCCGTTTTTGAGATATTTCGATTTTTAAGGTTCGATGCATTTTTAATAATTTATAGGAAAATAATATTTTTTTTTACATTTTCGATTTGGGCATTACAAGTAATTAAGATGATCGTTTAGATTGTGTTTTTAAACACAGCAATAATTCCTAACTCCAAATAAACACAAAAAACAGAATATTAATTTGTTTAATTTTCCAATATTATTTTTAACAAATTAAATTAATTATTTACAACTGAAATGCTATTGGATAGTTAGGACAAACATACAAAATCTAAACTAGTTGCTCGAAATGTAAACCCATTTGTTCAATACACAATTCACATCTACGAATGATCGAACGTATTATTCAAATAAGGCCTTATTTCATCACATGCATTCCTGATTCTCTCTATTAGCATATCTCTTGTGGTTACTGGAGTCTGGTACACTTTTCTTTTAGAAATCCCCACACAAAGAAATCTAATGGATTTAGGTCAGGGATGGTGGAAGCCAGGCGACTAGTCCTCCACGGCCGATCCATCTTTCTGGATAATTTTCGTCCAGCCACTTTCTAACTATTCTCGAATAATGAGCTGAACAATCATCAAGCTGAAACAAGACCAATCTTCTTAAATCTAACATAACATCATACCACATATTTGCATGTTCAGTCTTTAAAAAATCCAAGAAGGTCGCAGCATTTAATCTTACAAAAGGTAGGGTCCAAATAGTCGATTACGGTAGATACCAATCCACACGTTCACACTAAATTCATGCTGAACATTTCTTTCCCGAACTGCATGCGGATTTTCATGCCACCAAATATGTTGATTATGAAAATTTACCACTCCACTTCTAGTGAAGCATGACTCATCGGTCCATAAAACGTTACCTAAAATATCCCTATTATTATCAATTCTATCAAGAATCCACTGACAAAATGTGATTCAAAATGGTAAGGACGTCTATGGTCATTTCTAAGAACACGGTGAACATGGCTTGCTGAAATTCCCAAGGCACCAGAAACTCTCCTAACACTTGTGGTCGGATCTCTATCAAACTCACGCAGAATCATACGGGTAAATCTGCGCTGACGAACATTTATGTTTTGATCCCTTTGGAGATTTCCAAAACCATTGTCAATTATTTGGCGATGCACTCTTACAAATACTGAGCGAGTTGGATGTCGTCTGTTTGGAAATCTTCGTGCGTATTCTCTGGCTGCGTTTCCATTTACAAAGCCATACACAAAATTAATATCCGCTAACTCTTGATTGGAGAGTAAAAATTTCATTTTTATAAAACTTACAAAAAAAAACAGGTAAAAGAAACTAAATTTCGTGCATTCACAATTGCAAAAAACGTTTCAGGTTTCAACAGACAACAAAACTAACTGTCAATTAATTGACGTTTAACCTTATTCTGCTTTCAATTTCAAAATATTTGTAGGCACAGCCTACTTCTAAAAATTATCGAGATACTGACTTTTTAACGTTATTTTATCATAAATAATTAAAAATGCATCGAACCTTAAAAATCGAAATATCTCAAAAACGGCTAACTATAACGAAAATTCACAAGAGAGCTTTTTTATGTTGAAAAGTGCGAAGAATCAGTTATTTTATTCAAAAAGCAAAAAATTGCACTAAGAATAAATTTTCGGTCATTTTAATACACTACAGGTACAGTAGAGAGCGCCCTCTAGCGGCTACAGTAAAACTACGCCCAGGGTTCGTTTTGTGGTACCAAAAAACCCTTGAATACCAATTTTCACTGTTATACATCAAATATTGTTCGAAATATTTAAAAAAAAACTATTTTAGAAAGTAAATTTAAACACCCTGTATTTCGGAAGCCACGCATTTTTCGACCCATGTTTATATAGACTTTATGCATTAATTTTAAAAGTTCTATCGAATCTTAAAGTTATGCAACAATAAACTGAAACACCCTGTATATGAAAAGTAGCTAAAGATATTATGTAACATCTGAAACTTATTATATGGTTTTCATGTCGATAGAACTTTCGGGCCAAGTGAAACTGCATTTATGTAGAAATTACACTTTAAAGATGTTTCAGCCACCACGGTGGCCTTTTCCAAATACAGATCAAAATAACAATGACAATAGATTCCATATGTTTCGGTCTTAAAGGTTCGCTTGTTTTTCCGCTATCATGCGGATTCAAAAAATTGTTTCTCAAGCACCAATAGGAACTAAAAGCAACAATTATAGAAGTGAAATAAGAAAATAAAATGTGGTCTATTAGCTATTTTTCATCCTTACCTTCAAACATTTGTTATGTACCGCCCTACAGTGTTACAGACCCCTCCTTTACCCATACATGAAGTGACTCTTCCCTCAACATAAGGCAAATCCCGCATATACAAACTGCGCTATAACAAATAAATCTCATACGTAATGCTTGCACCCTTGTAAAACCAATATGCTGCGAAGTGGTACATAATATGGTGGGCTGGCACAATAGGTGTCATGTCGGGACACCCAGGGGGCCGCTGCATTGCCGCTACGGTACGAAAGACACCTCTGCAGAAGAGTGGGGGGCAAGGGAATAGATGATGAATGGGTGACTTTTCGGACCCCTGCACGCATCATTACACATTTAACGGATAACGCGTCACGGCGGATGGTTTGAGGACGGTTCGCGGTTAGAATTAACAGATTTGCGACGAGGTCGGCTTGTTGACTTTGGCACTGATGGTTATCGGAAATACTCGCCCAAAAAAATTAGCTACATCTTTACGTCATATGATTGCACTGGCGCTCACACGGGGTAAAAGGGGTAATTACCCCCCAGACGACTCGAGCAGACTTTGAAAAGGTGGTATAAAGTAAACGTCTTATAAAAAATCTGTAACTTTAAGAAAGGATAGCGGCAACACTGCCAACCCGCTTAAAATGTTTCAGACTTGAGGGATGATGATGAACAAATATTTTCTAGGGCTCAAAATGAGAGGCGACTGGTATGCTGAATGCAAAAATTAATCCTAGCTGCGATCCGAGAAGCACTATGCATCATACATACCCTATCATCATTCCTATTCCTACGACTAAGTTTTTTATACTGGCAGTATGGCTCGAACTGAACCGTTACTTCTATCCCAACTGAAAAAACACGTCGACGATTCAAGATATCCAAACTCCCACAATGCGGTGGTATCTGGTAAGGTACTCATATACATAAGGATCTCATTTATCACACACTCACAGTTTAATATAATAAATACATTTGAGTCCATCCAGTAGAAAAATCTCATTGTGACCGCCGTTTTCTTTCATAAGTCAAAGGATTTCAGGTGTAAAAGACTAGAAATCCCACTCTCGCCTGTCACTGCAGGAGAATGGAGCTTTAATATATTTATTTACCTGGCATCGTCATCGAAAAACATTCTCGGATCTTCGCTGGCCGTCGACGTCGAGAAGTGATTGTGTTGCCTTGAGGTGATCATCACGTTCATCAAAAAAGGGCTCGATAGATAAAAACAAATACATCTGCATTGCTTAAGAACAAATACACTCTTCGAATGGACGGCTTTTTGCAGAAAGGAACCAATCCACTAAATATATGTACTAAGTGACATATAAATCCGAACAGCCCAGTTTAAATGGTTTTTTTTAATAAAATTTTGTATAAGTACTTAATGAAGCATAATAAGTAAATGATAAAAATTTCAAAATGATTGCACTGCTTTAAAGCCCTTTGACCTT